>JAGKTI010035944.1:5000-11161 GCA_018397915.1 Birgus latro | reverse complement strand
CACACACACCACCACAACACGACTTAGCTCTTCAGTCTCCGAACTGAGACTCACTGATTTTCTCCCATCCGGCTTTCTGCGTTTGCGCGATCCGTAACACTCGCTGTCGATACGAATTTTTTTTCTAATATTTTTTTTTATCTTGTCCCACAAATACATGAGTGCATCTTCCTACATAAAATGTAAAGGTACAAGGAGATAACGGTGTTGTATGGTAATGTTTAATGTTGAAAAGAATGGTGATGAATAATTAAAATTCGAGAAACTTTGACCTTAGCTTACACGTTTCTTTAAAATGGACTAAACGTAACTCATACTGAGAATTTCAAAGAACAAGGTTAATATGTTCCTGCGGGTTCACGGCAAGTGACGTTTGAAGATTTCTTGTAGAGTATTTTTACCACAAAGAACCTACATATTAACATACTAGCTTGACTTTTAGATACATCTAGCTACTCTTATAGTGAAATCTTTATTGTTGTAAAGGAATACAGAATACTTATACAACAAAAGGTGGTAACTGACGGGTAGGATTGACTATGCAGAGGCAATAGCTCACTGGTTTAGGTACCCTTTATTCATGGAATTTTCTGCAATGCCCCTGACAATTCACCTTCGCAGAACTACTCAACCTTCCCAACCGTAGTCACGACTAGCAAAGCAAGGGAGGTGTGTAGCAAGATCCACTAGCTCCTTTTCTTGTATATGCACTCAATACACTAACATTCAACGCAGTGATGCCAGTCACGCAAAACAATTTCTCTCTAGATCTGAGTCTGAATCATTCAAGATCGTTGAAAAATTTTCAGAGTATGATAAAATAATAAGCAGTTACAAAGATTTCAATTTTAATTAGTACAGTTTCACAAAAAAATACAAAACATATAAACATTCATGTATTGGCACTCCTTAGCTTCCATACTAAGTAGAAAACGAAATCACACACTGAATTATTGGAGGTGAACCTACTGAAATTACAGTTCTAGCTACGCAAAAAAAGGGGGGGGAAATAATAAATAAAACAGATAGAGTGCTAGACAGACCTGTTCCAAAGTAAGAAAATAGAATAACTGTAGGAATGTATGGATCTTTGTTTCTTCTCTTCCTTGCATTCATTACCTACTGCATGCAGGGTTAGTTTTTTCCGTTTCAGCATCTGGAGATGCTCAACGTATCTTTGGTGATATCGTCCATGTTTGGTATCATCTATTACATCCTTTGATGGAACCCAAAGTTGACTAGAGCGAGGAAGAAACGATTTAATTAGTGGCTAAATATGCGACGTATAAATAATATCCAAAGATTGCGCTACTGAATGAACATAGACCTTGATAGTTCCCCATGAAAATCAATTATTATAGTATCAGTTAAGTAATATGAAGTATATTTATAGGGTGCGAATTGTCCTAACGCTGAATCGTCTATGTTTTGTTGACGAATTGTCCAGGAACCGATCTACCTACCTCGGCCCTGAAGACTTGTTGTGTTCCTGTACATTACTTGTCCACAATGCTCACAGAGGCGAATATAGGGCTGAGGATTTCCATATGACTTAGCAAACTAAATATAAAAATGGCAAAAGAACACTCATTTCGAATTTGTCTTTGATTCTTAAATTTTGAAAGATTGTTAATTACAAAAATAAAAGCTAGAACATTTCAAGATTTTGGAGTTTTTATAAAATTTCTTTCAAGCTGTCAAGGTTAAAGCCAATAAATTTTCAAGCGGCATCACTGATTCAACGTACCTGTGTAGCGAGAAATCTTGTCCTCTTGAAAAATATTGTCTCCTTGCTTTGCGTATATGCCATCAGCTGCTAGATACAGCCCAGATGTGCGAATCATTCACTCTAACTCTGGGAGAGAAGAACTCGTAGCTGGTTACATTGTCTCTCGGTTAGGTTATATTAGGTTAGGTTTCGTATGCCTAGCATGTATCTGGCAGCCGACGGCGCATGCGCAAAGCATACGAGGAAAAAAAATTCAAGAGGACAAAATATCTCGCTACTGGTGGATCTTCCTTGATTCCTCTTTATGTTCTTGCGAATTTTTGAAAAGCGTGTTTTGAGCTAACTCCTCTTGTTCTTGTGAATTTTGAATACTTAGTTACCTGCATCCTCTTGTTCTTGCAAAGTTTTGAAAGTATATATTAGTTTGCGTAATTTATCTTGTTCTTGCGGAGTTTTAAAAGCATATGCCGCGTTGATTAATTAGTCTTTTTGCGATGTATTGAGTCGTCTAATTCCTCTTCATCTTGTGAAATATTTAAAGCATAGGCCGAGTTGATTTTTTTTTTTTTTTAAGCTGAATTGTGCTGATCTGCCAAATTCACCTTGTTCTGGAGAATTATTGAAAGACAGTTCCTGTTCCAAGTTGCCTCTCTTGTTCTGACAAATTGTTGAAAGCAAGCTCTTGTGAATAAGCATATATTATTTTAAGTGTTCGAATTTTTGAAGCAAGTTGTTTCGTTCAGTTTGTTTAATTCTTCTTGCTCTATTTTTTAAAAGCGAGTAGCTGAGTAGCCTTAATTCCTCTTGTTCTCGCAAATTACTAAAAGCGACCCTCTGTCTTTAGTTGCTTATCTTGCTTTTTTGAACTTCTAAAAGTGGGTTGTTCCATCGCGTTGCTTTAAGGACCCTTGCTCTTGATGAGGATGACCAGCACAGCACCTACCACCGCCACTGTGGACAACACTATCAGCGTCACAGCCCACCCTGGTAGCTGCTCGGGGCCCGTCGATGTACCCCTAGGTTCAAGTACAGCTAGGGCAGCATTCGACACCGGACTGTAGGAAGGAAACAGGTATGGTAATGAAGACTTGGATACAATGTTAATTATGTGTTATTCAGTATGCCTACTGCACTTATCAGTGTATTCATAATCCAGCTGCATACAAAACCTTAATATTATTCTCATAAGATAAAAGTGAGTCACTGAGTTCTTCCTGTGTCGTATCGCTGCTAAAATTTAGCTTTTTTCTTAATACATTATCCGTAATTCATTACAATACTCCTCAAATTTATAAATTTAATTCCCTATTCATTATTAAGTACAAGGTCCAGTACTCCGGGAAACAAAGTCGATGAAATGCATTCACGAGCTTCTATAGGAAAAAAAAAAAAGTAAATATTTTGTGCTATGTTCCTTACTGCATAGACTAAAAATAAGCAAAACCAGGGACTCGCGCTTAATTAATTTTTTTCTCTCGTCTCACCTCTTGTTACCCGCACCATCCTCAGCCCGTAGAACCACGAAATATGGCGTGTTTGGTTGAAGCTCCTCACTGAGACTCAGGTAGAGGACCACTTGAGTACCGGCCTCAACGAGAAGGTCGGAGTAGTTGCGAGAATCTGAGAGTGAGAGCACCAGCGTCTCTTCACCTGCATCGTCGAAATTCTCCATCATTTGACTGCGGTTGCGGCTCACGCGTATCTCGTATCCATATACTGGGGATGGAGAAGTTAGCGTGAGATAATGAGAAAAGAATATTAATGTGAGGGGAAGAGAGGGATATATTATAAAATTCAGGTGTAGCCCTCCCAGTCCACTTTAATTCCGTTCATCTATAAATATTAACTCCATCACTGACCCTTCCCTTCTCCCTCAACCAGCTATCTCCCCCTCTCTCCCTCTCACACTCTTCCTCTCCCTCCTCTCCCACCCTCTCCCACCCTCTCCCTCACTCTCACATTTCTCACCATCTCCCTTACCCACCTCTCTCTTTCTCATAATTCACCGTCTCTCTTTCCCTATCCTACAATCTCTGTCATCCACCTTCCTCCTCACCCTCTCCTCCATCCACCTTCTTCCTCACAAACCCACTCCTTCATTCCCTGACATCCCCCTCCCTCTCCTTCACTGTCTCCTGCCTTTCCCTCACCCACCGTCTCCATATCCCAGCCTCACCCTCACCCTCACTCTCATCCCCAACCTCACCCTCACTCTCACCTCCCGACCCTCACCCTTTCCCTCACCTGAGCCGGCGTCCATGTCGTCCCCTGTGGCTGTCCATGTAAGGTTGAGTGCAGAGGATTCCGCCGACACCACCTGCAGGTCCGTGACGCGAGAGGGCGGGAACAAATCACTGCCACTGCTGGGGATCTCTGTCACCTGGGGGAGTGATTATAATTGGTCTCTGTCACCGAGAGAAATGTTTATAAGGGATTTCTGTCACCAGGCGATTGTTTACAAGGGACTCTGTCAGTTTGTGTGTGTGTGTGTGTGTGTGTGTGTGTGTGTGTGTGTGTGTGTGTACGTACACCTGGGAGAATGTTAATAAGGAACCCTTATAATCATAACCTCTTCCAACCGTTGGAGGTTATATTTTCACCCTGTTTGTTTGTTTATCCACAAGATATTTGGAAGAGTTACTGATGGACTTCAATGAAATTTTTTGGATAAAAGGGTCATGGCCAAGGAAGAGTTGATTGAATTTTGATCTGAGTGATCTTGTATAGGCGTTGCTGGAGGTATGCGCTCTGTGAGTGCGCTTAACTTGTTTTATTCTGTCATAACTATCTCTAGACGATTTTACTTAACTTTGGAGACATCTTTCGAACCGTAGGAGTTAGATATGGCATTCATTAACCCTTTGCTACACGAGACCTAAATTGTATAAATTCGACCGGTGCTGGCAAGAGAAAAAAATACATAATCATCATACCTACCTGGAAGGACCCTCCCGTGGCCTGTCGTGTAAAGGTGCCTGTAGGGGTGGCCTGAGAGGGGTCAAAGGGCACCACGCTCCCGCAACAATAGGAGGGGGTGTCTGGAAGAGAAAACACGGGGAGAGTTAGGACCCCACCCCACTGAAATTAGAATCGGACATGATCGCTCTCTGGGTGGCATTTGAAAGCTTTGTATCACGTTTTTAAGCAGTCTTATTTTCCCAATACTAATTATATTTTCTGTTTATAAAAAACATTTTGAGTGATGTGGGAAGGAGGTGGAGGAAGACACAGATGAACAGAGAGGAAATATATCACGCAATAGTTTTACCGATGTCTTCAGCCATATATGTATCCCCTCCATTCATCTGTGTCTTCGTTCACCTCTTTCTCACATTCTCTTTCAAATTATCTATGTATTTTAGTACTAACACAGCCTACCGCGGTAATATACAAGAGGATAAAAATAGGTGTAAATCAGCATCCAAAATATTCACTTAGGAACGGGTGGTGCGAGGTCTCCCATGTCAATTGCGAAACGGGGCATAGAGCGGTCCTGTATGCTATGTCGATATTTGCACGACATAAATAGCATACTATAGACTGATGAGGCGTAATATGGAAAATAAATCGCTAAGGAAGAGGCACTGCGATTCCTTCTGTGCAGTCTAGAGTACGACCTAATATCCGATTCTTATCTTAGTTTGAGGAGGCTCTTATCCATGTAGGGTCAGTGCCACAGAAGCAAGGTGAAATTTTTGGAAGGTAGGAAAAGAGGTCAGGGTAATGATGATGATGATGATGATTGTGTGTGCGCGCGCGCGCGGAATATCGAGAGAAAAAATGAAATTAAGAGAATAGTTTTGTGGCATGAGGGAAAATGGAAGCAAATATAAAATGTAGAGAAGGGGCGATTGAGAAGTGAAGGATGTGAGAAGCTGGAAAGAAGGAAGAACTAATGAGAATAGGGTTAGAATTACTGTGGTGATGGAGAGAGAGAGAGAGAGAGGAGAAAATGTGGATAAATGGATAAGGAGACTGCGAGGCAGCGAGTCATAAGTTGACAGTAAACATTCAGTTCCATATCACCCTTTTCAAGACTGGAAACTGAGACAAGACTACGGTATATTTAGTGCAGGAGATCGACCCTTGTCCTTGGTAGTATGACGTGAAAAATAACCCTAAAATCACCTTTTAGAGATTCGAACATATAAGGAAAGGCCATCACTCCGACGAGAGTATTCTACCACTAAGCCACCAGGCATCTAAATACATTAATATTGTTTGGTACTGTTTTGAGTGCAACTATGATTATAGGACTATTATCTGAGTGTTTGGGAAGGGGAAGAGCAATAGCCATGAGTAGAATGCTGTGGAACACAAGTGTCGCATTTCATAAGTAATGTACGTAATGGTGAAAAAAGCTAGTCTGTGGAATGAAGACTTAGATGAACTGCATAGCCATATTATCTGACTGTTGTAAAACTATGAACAT
>JAGKTI010035943.1:0-11161 GCA_018397915.1 Birgus latro | reverse complement strand
AATTTTAACCCAAAAATGATGATTTTGAGGTAAGTAAGGCATAGATGTTCATGAGTTGGCAGCTTAGTGTAAATAAGTATCGGATGTGGGAATCACTATGAAAGTCATCATTTCTCATATCTTATGCACTAAAATATGGGATACAAAGCATCAAATAAATAAATTGTTACCAGAAAAAGAGTTAGGTATGGCAAAGGTGTTCACTGTTCACGTACAGCACCAGTCATTCTTGACCCTAACCTAACCTAACCTAAATCAGAAAACCACCTACCTAACTCCCTACCAGACATGCATAGCACTTAATTAAGACCCCATTCACATAAATAATTGGCACAAAGCATGAATTAATGGAATTTTAACCCAAAAATGATGAATTTGAGGTGAGTAAGGCAGGGGTGTTCACGAGTTGGCAGCTTAGTGTAAGTAAGTATCGGACGTGGCTATCACTATGAAAATCATCATTTCTCATATCTTATGCACTAAAATATGGGATACAAAGCATCAAATGAATAAATTGTTACCAGAAAAAGAGTTAGGTATGGCAAAGGTGTTCACGGTTCACCTACAGCACCGGTCATTCTTGACCCTAACCTAACCTAACCTAAATCAGAAAACCACCTACCTAACTCCCTACCGGACATGCATAGCACTTAATTAAGACCCCATTCACATAAATAATTGGCACAGAGCATGAATTAATCAAATTTTAACCCAAAAATGATGATTTTGAGGTGAGTAAGGCAGGGGTGTTCGCCAGCTGACTACATAATGAACGTAAGGAAGAGACATGATTATTACTGAGAAAATCACCTTTTCACAGCCTGTGCACTCAAATATGGGACACAAAGCATGAAGTAAATAAAATGTAACCAGAGAATGAGGATTTAGAAGTGATTATGGAAAATATTTAGCAGTTGACAGTGTTTACTTACAGTCCAGCATTGTTGTTTACCCCCATCTCTAAGGTTTTTACAGTAGTCGTAATTGTTTTTTGTCCATTAATCCAGTGTTTAACAACACTTAATCCTTAGCACTGTGACTTTTGATTATTTAAACAAGAACAAAAATACCGCAAAAGATCAGACAGCCGTCCACTGTTCACAGGAGTTGAGACAGAACTAGTAGGAGGGCGATTTGGCGGGAAGGGAGCTAGTCGGCGCAAGCGGGAAATTCAAACTGATGTGGTCGGAAAAAATCGGATTTTTTCGGATTTTTTCGAATTTGGGGGCATTTTGGGGGGCTGACAGCCAGCCCACAAAGTCCAAAATAGTGAGGGATCCGAATAATGGGTGTCCGAATAGTAGAGTGATTACTGTAGTAAAAAATATTGACTTACACATGTCGTCACTGAGTTCTCCACTATTGTATATCTTATTTGCAATGCTGGTTATTTTTTTTTAATAAAACATGCCCAGAGCACGCAACATCTCCACTGCCACACCATCTTATTTTTATTATAAGAGTTACAATAACTGTTTGATGATAAGATTGCCCAAATATAATACAGTGTTATACGGTAGTTCCTCATTTATCTGGATTTGCAGTATCCGAATGTGTTCATTATCCAGATGCTGGACCTCTGTTGAACCATTATCCGATCTTACTTGCTATTATCCAGATGTAAAAGTCCCCGAGAACTTCAGCTGTCCAGCCGAAATGTTCGGACATTCAGCATTGTGGCTGCTGGGCTCGAGCCATGAGTGGGAAATAGGTCGTAACACACTACCAGAGCTAAAATGTCTGTCCGCCCATGTACTGAATGGTCATAGTTTTATACTCATCCAATCACCAGCACTTGAATAATACAATTGTAACCTGCAAGTGGTATCAAACCATCTGTACCCATCCCCACCGAATGTCCAAAGTCGCCTGGCCGCCTGGCTAAGTCTTTCCCAACTGCCACCACCATCGAACACAGACCACAAGCCACGAGTACATGTTCGGTGACAGTGGCCGTTTGCCTCTATCGAATGTCCAGTGTCACCCAGTCACCAGGACACACACACTCACACATATAGGAATACTGACGGGAAGCCTCCTGGAATGGACGAGAGACTTTTTGGGTGACAGACAAATGAGGACAGTAATAAAGGACAGGACATCTGGATGGAGGGAAGTAACAAGTGTTGTCCCACAGGGCTCAGTGTTGGCACCAGTAATGTTCTTGATTTACGTAAATGATATGGTAGATGGAGTGAACAGCTACGCAAGCCTGTTTGCTGATGATGCAAAGATCTTGAGAAAGGTAGAGGTTGAAGAGGACTGTAAAATGCTACAGGAGGATCTGGATAGGATATATGATTGGAGCCGGATGTGGGAAATGAAATTCAACGCAAAAAAATGTAAAATATTGGAAATGGGTAAAAGTACCAAGAGGCCATCATTGAATTATTTGATGGGTAATGAACCAATTAGAAAAGCGAGAGAAGAGAAAGATTTGGGAGTGCTGGTCCAGGATAGTTTGTCACCTGAAAAGCACATAAATAAGATAGTGAGAGAGAGATATAAACTCTTGACCAATATAAGAGTGGCATTTCATTACATGGATGAGGAGATGATAAAAAAATTGATAGTGGCCATGATCCGGCCCAGGTTAGAATATGCAGCAGTAGTGTGGTCCCCACACAAAAAGAAAGATATAATCAAGATTGAGAGAATACAAAGAACAGCAACCAAGATGGTCCCTAGTCTGGCAGATTTGCCATACAGGGAGAGGCTGGAAAGGCTGGATTTGCCCTCCTTAGAGGAAAGGAGAAAGAGGGGTGACATGATTGCAGTGTTCAGGACCATGATAGGAGTAGATAAAATTGACGGAGAAAATCTGTTTGTGTGGGATGAGAGAGCAACAAGAGGACACGGAATGAAACTAAAGAAGCCAAGCTGCTCGAAGGACATCAAGAAATTTAGTTTTCCGTATAGATGTATAGACCTGTGGAATAGCCTGGACAAGAGATTGTCCGGTCTAAAAACTTAAATGAGTTTAAGGCAAAATTTGACTTACTGAGAAACAGAGACGGGACCCCACGAGCGTAGCTCATTTCCTGTATATCACAATTAGGTAAATACACACACCAGTCTGAACCCATAATTAATGCCCTCACAAATGGATTATTATATGGGGAATTTTCTTAGTGGAATTATACTCGTTTTAATGGAAATTTGCCTTTAACCCCTAGGATACGCAATTCGATCGACTGAATTTCCCTGAAAACCTGTATATGGAGCTTATTTTTCTGCTCCTACAGAAGTAAAAAGTTTTATGCCCAAGGTTTAGAGCTTGAATTTACACACCTTATGCCACAAACCAGAGCATTTTAGACCAATTGGTTCATGAGCTATAACCTGTCAAAGTTGAAAAAATTTATCCTTCCAGGCGGAGCGGCTCCAGTTTTCTATGCGCCCCCACCCCATTCCTCCCTCATTCCTCCCCTCCCATGACCTTCATCACCCACTCCCATCATCCCCCCCTCTTCCTCCTCTCCCCTTCCCCCACCCACCCCCCCATTCCTCCTACCCCCAGCCTTCAGAATTTTCCAGCTAATTTTTTTTTCTTCAAGCATTTATTATGTCGGTGTTCCTCACTCACTCCCAGCACCCTTCCACCCCAATACTTCTCTGCTCCCCACCTTCCCTCCTCCCATCCCCTTCCCTCATAGCTGTGTATCTGTCCAAATAAAAAAAAATTGAGCAAAAGCATGCAAAATCTTTTTCTTGCAGTTACTCACACACTCCAGCACCCTCTCCCCTCACCCCTTCCCCCCCATCCTCTCCCCTAAGAGCTGTCAAATCAAGTAGCTGTAAGAATTTCAAGGGAAAAAAAAAGCTAGAGTTACCCCTCCTCCTCCCCTACCCTCCTTCAGAATCTTCCAGCTCATTTGTTTTTTCAAACAATAGCATACAAAATAATTTTTAAGTCGGTGTTCCTCCCTCACTCCCAACACCCTTCCCCCCCACACTTCTCCCCTCCTCACCTTCCCCCCCCCCAGTCCCCTTCCCTCATAGCTGTGTAGCTGTCAAAATAAAAAACATACATGAAAAAACATACATTCTATGTATGTTACACAAACAGTAATCTGGTATTGAATGGAGACATGCTACGTGAATAATAATAACGGCATATAATACTCTAGGTGGGGGGGGGAGGTAAGTGGATGGCATACTACAGGGGGTGGGGGTGGGGTGGGGAGAGGCCTGGAGGGGTGGTATGGGGGTATAGAGGTGAGAGACAGACACCACAAGATAAAGAGGAAAAGCAGAGAGGGAGTACAGGGGTGTGGAGGGTGGATGGGGGGGATATAACCCACCCCAGGGAGACAGGGAGGGGGGAAAGGGTGGGGGAACCACGGTGGCATGATGGAGGATGGTGGGGGAGGGGGAGGGGGAGGGAGTGAGCAGGAGGTGGTCAGAGGCAAGAGAGGGGGAGAGGGAATAAAGGTATTGGGGTAGAGGAATGTGGCGAGAGGGCAGTGGGGGAGTCAACTCCCAGCCATAGGTAGGGGCCCAGATCCTCCCCGTTCCCTACTCAGGACTTTGTTCTAATTGGTCTGCATCGATATACAGTATGTCACAATCGGGCCGAAGCCTAGTGACCATAGTTTTTTACAAAGGCTCGTTTATTGACCCTATTCAGCATCAAGCCAAATTCTGGAATAGGATTGATCAATCCTATTAGCACTTTAGGGACAAAATACAGTTGGGCAGAAAATACCAGAAAAAAATTATTCCATTATCTCGGGCTTCTGCTAGATCGGTGTTCATTAAATCAACCCTCTACTGTACTTTGTGACCATTAAAATGACAAATTAATGTGTCAGTAAGAGAAATGGGGAATGAAATTTAGGAGAGAATGGAAGAATTATGCATTGAGTTACACGAGATGTGGGTGTTTTTTTTTTTTTTTTTTTTAATGGTGGTAGGTGGAGGCGCTCACCATCCACTCACTCGATGTAGTCCTGCCCTCAGGTCTGCCCTTTCCTCTCTTCCTTCCATCCTCCTCTGTCTTTCTTTCTTTCATTCTTTCCTCTTGCTTCTGCCTATGGGTGACTGTACACTGAGTGACAAGCCAAATAGGTTTCCTGTACACCATGAAACCATTTACTACACTGGGTGGTAACCATATAACCAGATTATGGTGCCTGATGGTTTAGTGGGTAATTAAGGGGTTCCAGTCGGATTGAGCCTGTGTAGTTTATATCCAAGGGGTGGTTGGGGTTTATTGCTCATGTAATGCCACTCAGGGATGAGTGAGGCTGGTCACTCTTATCTTAAATGTCAGGACCAACTTGCCTAGCCCAGGGCTCCTTCTCTCCTCTTGGGGCAACATGGATTGGATGAAGGATGGATTTTTTTTTTTTTTTTTTAACAGAATAGATGAAGTATGGCTACCCCAAAGGTGGTTGAAAGTACCTGTTGTTGCTGTTCATTTGGCCTTAGGATCAGCTCAGTGTGAACCTGGTGGGCTGCAGGCTAAAGTTTTCCCATTCTATCAGTCCACCATCCTCTTTTTGAGGAACAGGGAGGGAGTCTGCAGGTATTTGTAGGGAGCTTACAGGCATTTTTTATCAACAGGCAGTGCAGTTACTTTTATATATCACTGCCATTGTGTGAAGGCATCCCTGTCTATCACCAAGAATGACTCAGTCAGCAGAAACACATTTGTATGTATGGTTGCATCTTTAATGCACTTATAAAAAGAGTACCCAGAGAATATATACCTCCACAAAGGCAGCACCATCCATCCTCTTAATGTTGGCCTTTGACCTTTGCCCCAAATGTAATCACTTGATCCTTTGATGGTTCTCACTCATATTTGGTGCTATTCTTTCTAATGCTAGTGGTTTCTTCAGAATGTTGCTAAACGGTAGAAAAGCAGACAAATAGACTGAACCTTGGTGAAAGTAATTATTCGAATTGGGATAGGATGGTGATGTTAGTAATGGTTTAATTTCATATTCCATTGCTTTTCAATTTTTTCTTTCATTTTCAGGCAGACTTTAGGTTTTGAGGAATCTTTAAATCCAGAAACTCTGTTTAGTTTCTTAGCTATCTAGATACCAAAAGAGGTCCTTAAAGTTGAATGTAAACAAACACAGCACTGTCACATTTCTTAGAACTTGAAAGCTACCTGTAAAAGCAGAACTGGGGAAAAGTTACAAAGCATAAAATAGTCATATTGGAAATGGTATAAAATGTTATTTTCATTATTTGCACCGCCAGTTTGCCTGTTGGAGCCTGGCCCAGACAGGGACTCGAGTACTGAGCCACAGCCTTCATGAACGAGCAGCTGGGCCCTTCTTAGTGGGGGGAGGAGGGGCTGGGGGAGGACGAGGAGTGCTGCTGCGACCCTATGGACCACTTTTTGCGCTGCACCAAGATGGACAACACCTTCTTACATGCTCACCAACAGGACCTATTGTGTACAAGGTTAGTATCTCCTATCACAGAAGTTTGTTGCATGCAATACTTCCAGTCAGAGTGACAGACTTACCTAGTTCCCACGAGGTAACTGGTGGTTTGTTTTTTATTATGTTGTGCTAGAGACAGGCCAAAAGTAGCCTAGGACAAGATAATATAGTGTGATATCAGGGCTAAGGGACTGACTAGGGAGACTGCCACAGATTGAGCAGTTTAGAGAGCTGCCATCAGGCAATCAAGGCTGACACATGCATGCATGTTGTAGTCTTTTTAAATGATACTATATGATTGCCAAGTGGGACTAGACTAAGGAGCTCCTACACCATGAAGGGAGTGATTTGGAATTGGAGGTCTCTTTTTCAGGTATAGTAGGTCCTAGTTATATCTTGCCCTTTTTATTGCCCATTTTTTGCATTTAAGTCAGGAGTAGATTCAGTAAATAGGACTGCCTAGTACAGTTCCACTGCTACCTGTAAAACACATTTCCAGTGTTTCCTAAACTACAGTACATGTTGCATGAATAAAATTGCTATAGTATATTATGGAGCACATTTGTGACATATAACAGGGAATTATAGTATTTTGTGTATTTTTAAATACCTCATACTGTAGACACAATCTGCAGAACCCATTTGTGAGGTTCACTATACTTTATTTTTACCCTAAATTAGCAGAGATTTTATCCTTTTGCAACTTATTTCATACATCTCATTAGCAGTAAAAGACAATACAACAGTTCCATATCCTTTCCACAACACTTCTTCTTGGCTAGCAGCATATTGTAATGTTAATTTAACATAACTCAGCATTCAAGGCTGAGAGATGGCAGATTGAAGCCAAGTTAGAGTAAAAAGATTTTCCCTACATGCCAGTGGAATGCAGGTGTCATATTCAGAATTTTTGTGACAGTATTAGCCAGACTTTACAGTAAAGTCCTTATTATGAGTTGTTTTATTTTACATTCTTTCTTGCCATCAACCTAATTATTAAACAAGAAAAATCGCCTGGCCTTTTAAACTTCCGTTTTATGGTAGGTGGGGGTGCTTACCTTCCACTCACTCAGTGTAGTGCTGCTTTGGGTATCTGTTCTTTCCTCTCTTCTCTCCTTCCTCTTCTGTTTTTTATTCCCTCATTCCTTCCTCTTCCTTCTGCCTTCAGGTGAATTTACACTCCTTCTTCTGTCTTTCCTTCGTCTTTTCTCTTCCTTCTGCCTATGGGTGACTCTACACTGAATAACAAGCCAAATGGTTTCCTGTACACCAGGAAACTATTTATTATGCTGGGTAGTAACCATATAACCAAATTATGGATACTGATGGTTTAGTGGGTGATTATGGCACTCCAATCGGATGGAGCATGTGTAGGTTTATATCCATGGCATGGTTGGGGTTTATTTTTCATGTAATGCCACTCAGGGATGAGTGAGGCTGGTCACTGTCATCTTAAATGTCAGGACCAATTTGCCTAGCCCTGGGCTGTTACACTTCTCATGGGGCAACATAGGATTGGATGACAGATGGATGAATGCCACTCAGGGATGAGTGAGGCTGGTCACTCTTATCTTAAATGTCAGGAGAGCTGGGCTCCTACGCTCCTCACTGGGTGGCATAGGATTGGATGGATTAAACTTCTGTTACTATATGTCAAGGTGATGTGGTGGTTTCCCCTAATTTACTGTACCAGTTGTTTGTAAAAAGTTTTGGTATTTTACAACACATCCCGTATGGATAAGAACTGTTGGTATTTATGACACATTGGTGTGTTCATGTAGATGATCAGTGAACATGGTATTAACTCCTTCAGTCTGAATACAGGCAGTCATTGTTATCAGTGATAGTCTCCAAAGTATCACAGCTGTTTTTGCTTTAGTGCTATTGTAAATTGGGGAAAACTGGTACATTGGCCTCATAAGTAACAAAGAAGAAAAATATTATAAAAAGCAATTTCCCTTAAATTGTGACATAATGAGGATTTACTGTATATAGTTTATTTATTGTTGCTGATACACTACCATCACTGACACAGTAACAACAACAAGAGGAGTAGATGAGTTCCGGCAGCTTAAAAGAGCACCCTGGTATAGCTTATTTGATCTTCTCTGAGAAGAGATGATCCTTAAGCTATTGAAAGCTGACAGGTGATTGGTTGTCAGAGTGCATTCATTATTAATGATGCATATTAAATAATTTTTATTATACCTTACCTTACCTTACCGAAGTGCCGTGCCCCTGCAGACGTTGGCGACCATGGAATGCCACACCTCTCTATCTTCTGTCATTTGCAGCAGTTGTCCAGCCGTGTGTCCTCCCCTCGCTGTTCTTAATATTCCATCCATATACTTCTCTCTTTGCCTGCCTCTTGCACTACTACTTGGGACTCTTCCCGTTAAACTCAGGCTCTCTATCTTTCCTCTTCTCATAACATGTCCTGAAAATCTCATCTGTCTTCCTCTCACATTGCCAGTAATTCTCTTCTGACATCCATTCTCCTTAACACTTCTTCATTTGATATTCGCTTTGTCCAAGAAATTTTCAAAAGCCTTCACCAGCACCACATTTCAAAAGCTTCCAACTTTACCTCCGTCATTTTACTAATAGTCCAAGCTTCACGTCCATAAAACAACACAGACCAAAGTTTTAACTGCTCTTCTTCTTGTTCGTATTGAAAGGTGTCTGTTACTTAGTATATTTCTCATCTTCTGAAATGCCTTCTTCACTTCTAATATTCTTCTTTTAATTTCTTCGTTACATTTACCATCTTCCGTAGCAAAATCTTCTCACCTGCTTAATCATCTCATCATTCACTCTTACACTGCACTGAGGGACTTGTGCCTTCTTACTAACTACCATCACTTCCATTTTATCCACATTAATTGTCAGACCTTTTTCTTCACTCGTTTCCTTCACCACTGTCAAAATACAGTATCTTGAAGTTTCTCCTGAGTGTCAGCAATCAGTACCGTATCATCTGCGTATCTTATATTATTTATATTTCGTCCTCCAATATTAAATCCTTCTCGTCCTTCAGCTGATCTCATTATCATCTCGCTGTACAGGGAGAACAGATCTGGAGATAGAACGCACCCCTGTCTTACTCCTCTTCTTATATCTATCCAATCACTCTGATCTGCTCCCACTCTTACTGCCGCATTCTGATTCCAGTATAGCTTGTATATCATTCTTAAGTCTTTTCCATCTACTCCAATACTTTTCAGTGTATCAATTAAATCTTCATGTCTGACTCGGTCAAATGCTTTCTCATAATCTATAAAACACAAATACGTATCTTTCTACATCTCTATACTTCTCTCACTTAACATCCTTAGTATAAATACAGCATTTCTTGTTCCTTTTCCTTCAATAAAACCATACTGCTCTTCTGCTATCTCATTCTTTATCTTTGCTCTAATTCTCTCTAGCACAATCCTTAAGATTACTTTAACCATTTGACTTATTATACTTATAGTTCTATGTTTATTGCACTCTAGAGTTCCCGGTTTCTTTGGTATACAGTAATCCCTCCACTATTCGACGTAATAGAGCCAAAGTCATGTCCGGACAGTGGTCTTGTCTGAATATTGGACCTGAAGCTCCAGCACTGGTCATTCATGACCCTAACCTAACCTAACCTAAATCAGAAAACTACCTTCCTACCTCCCTACCGGACATGTATAGCACTTATTTAAGTCCCCATTCACATAAATAATGCACACAAAGCATGAATTAATTGAATTTTAACCAAAAAATGATGATTTAGAGGTGAGTAAGGCATAGGTGCTCACAACTTGCCAGCAAGTGTGAGTAAGTATCAGACATGGAATTCACTATGAAAATCACCCTTTCTCACACCATATGCATTAAATAATGGACACAAAGCATGAATTCATTAAATTTTAACCCAAAAATGATGATTTTGAGGTAAGTAAGGCATAGATGTTCATGAGTTGGCAGCTTAGTGTAAATAAGTATCGGATGTGGGAATCACTATGAAAGTCATCATTTCTCATATCTTATGCACTAAAATATGGGATACAAAGCATCAAATAAATAAATTGTTACCAGAAAAAGAGTTAGGTATGGCAAAGGTGTTCACTGTTCACGTACAGCACCAGTCATTCTTGACCCTAACCTAACCTAACCTAAATCAGAAAACCACCTACCTAACTCCCTACCAGACATGCATAGCACTTAATTAAGACCCCATTCACATAAATAATTGGCACAAAGCATGAATTAATGGAATTTTAACCCAAAAATGATGAATTTGAGGTGAGTAAGGCAGGGGTGTTCACGAGTTGGCAGCTTAGTGTAAGTAAGTATCGGACGTGGCTATCACTATGAAAATCATCATTTCTCATATCTTATGCACTAAAATATGGGATACAAAGCATCAAATGAATAAATTGTTACCAGAAAAAGAGTTAGGTATGGCAAAGGTGTTCACGGTTCACCTACAGCACCGGTCATTCTTGACCCTAACCTAACCTAACCTAAATCAGAAAACCACCTACCTAACTCCCTACCGGACATGCATAGCACTTAATTAAGACCCCATTCACATAAATAATTGGCACAGAGCATGAATTAATCAAATTTTAACCCAAAAATGATGATTTTGAGGTGAGTAAGGCAGGGGTGTTCGCCAGCTGACTACATAATGAACGTAAGGAAGAGACATGATTATTACTGAGAAAATCACCTTTTCACAGCCTGTGCACTCAAATATGGGACACAAAGCATGAAGTAAA
>JAGKTI010035942.1:0-11161 GCA_018397915.1 Birgus latro | reverse complement strand
GGTTAAATGTACAGAAGGAAGCAAAAGTTCTCCTACAGTTCTACATGTGCTACTTCTCTCATTTCTCTGCTGACTAATATTCCTAAACTAAGAGAGGTGCGATATGTTTCTCTGCCCAAAGACGATGCTCTTTGATTCGATGCTTCAGGGAGGAAAGTTACGGATATAACCTAGTGTGAAGCAGACGCAGTGGAATATTAAGCAAACGTTTGTCTCAGACTGTCCGTTCGCCATGATGACGAAGTATTGATGGCCGTAACCTTAACCTCTTCAGTATGATGACGCCTTTCTTATTCCTGCTGCCATCACATGATTTTCTTTACCTTAGGGTTAGCCTATCGAAGAAGCTGTAGTAGTAGTAGCAACAGTAGTAGTAGTAGTAGTAGTAACAGTAGTAGTAGTAACAGTAGTAGTAGCAACAGTAGTAGTAGTAGTAGTAGTAGTAGTAGTAGTAGTGGTAGTTGTTGTGGTAGTAGCAGCAGTAGTAGCAGCAGCAGTAGTAGCAGCAACAGTCTTAGTAGCAACAGTAGTAGTAGCAACAGTAATAGTAGTAACAGCAGTAGTAGCAACAGTAGTAATAGTAGTAGTAGTATTCATCATCATTCCTTTATTTCGTAATTCAGTATACGTATACAGATTACATAATATTACATAACCCAAAAAATTCCTGAGGCCACTGTACAGTAAAGAACATACATAACAACAGCATATCCTTCTGAAAGATGGTTTGAGATAGTCAATTGAAAAGATATATACAATACACAGCACACACACATATATACGTATACATACATGTACACATGCACTCACATGCACATACTGTGTTTTTTTTTAAACAAGTCACTACTGCTCTCTTCGGGGAATGAAAACTATAGTTAATGATATAAAAGATTATAAATTAGCCTTTAAAACACAAGAAAAAGAATAAAAATATGTAACCTATAGTACAATGCTAAAACAAAAAATATAAAGATTAAAAAAAATCATTAGAAATACCTGCCAATTATAAGGACAGAAAGACTACACAACAAAATAAAAAGAAAATTATATAAGCATGTGCTAAGAAATAAAAATAAGTTAAAATCTAATAAAGAAATAAAAGGCCACATATGCCTATACTTAATAATTATAAAAAACTAAAAAACTAAAATTTCAGCATTACTAAAAGTGGAACTAAAAAAATTATATAAAACGATTAAAATATATATTAAATGTGGGATAAAACAATCATAATAGAATAATGCTAATAGCGTAAAACATACAAGGATTGCGTCTGTCCTCATGCCTTTGTATCCAGTCAATCCGAGATCTCAGAATCTCCAGCTCTTCATAAAAAACATTAACATTATATACATCTTTAAAGTGCTTAAAAAGGTACTGCATAAAAAATCCCTCCTTGATAAGTGGGATATTAATCCTAAAGATAGGGTTTAGCAGCCTTATCACTCTCTTACAGTATCTGGCTTGGACTAGTGCAGTGTGATGCCTGAGCAGCAGTTGATTACACAGAGCTGCCGTGATGTGACTACTGGCAATCATCGGTACTTCACATATACGCTTTAATGCTTTGCTAAAAGCTATCTCAAAAGCTTTAAAATTTTTTGAGTTAAAAGAGGAATCGTGGTTCCATAATGGAAGTCCGTAGTCTGGTAAACAGTAAGATTTAAAAAGAAATAAAAATGTGTCCCTGTCAACGGCTTTAAAATCCCTAAAAATACTATTAAACAAGGCATAAAAATTATGAAGTCTGAAAATAATATCATTATTGTCTTTAAAATTAAAACAGACATTATGTCCAAGATAATTAAAAGACTTTACTACTTGCAGTATATCACCATTCAGCTCGATGCTCTCTGTTGTCTCATTCACTTTGTTACTAAAAATAACACATTTAGATTTTGTCCTGTTAACTGTAAGCAAGTGTTCGTCTATACAGGTACAAAGTTTACTATATAAAGTATCCATTTGTGCAGGTGTTTCTGCCAGTAGTACCAAGTCATCTGCATAAGCTAATATATTGCATCTAAGTTCTCCATAGCAGCAACCAACATTAGTGTCTGTTATCTCATTAATATTGCTGTTTATATAAAAATTAAATAAGAAAGGTGGCAGAACTCCTCCTTGTCTCACACCCTTCTCTACAAAACAGTAATTACTAAAAGAATCTCGCCATTTAATATTAGCTTGCTGGTTACTACTACTACTACTACTACTACTACTTCTACAACTGTTGTTACTACTACTGTTGCTACTACTACTACTACTAGTAGTAGTAGCAACACTAGTAGTAGCAGTAGTAGCAACAGTAGTAGTAGCAACAGTAGAAGTAGTAGTAACAGTAGAAGTAGTAGCAACAGTAGTAGTAGTGATAGTAGTAGTAGTAGTAGTAGCAACAGTAGTAGTAGCAACAGTAGTAGTAGTAGTAGTAACAGTAGTAGCAGTAGTAGTAACAGTAGTAGTAGTAGTAGTAGCAGTAGTAGTAGTAGCAGTAGTAGTAGTAGTAGTAGTAGTAGTAGTAGTAGTAGTAGCAACAGTAGTAGTAGCAACAGTAGTAGTAGTAGTAGCAACAGTAGTACTAGCAAAAGTATTAGTAGTAACAGTAGTAGTAGTAGTAGTAGTTGTTGTTGTAGCAACAGTAGTAGTAGTAGTAACAGTAGTAGTAGCAACAGTAGTANCTCGGTCATTTTAATATCATACAGTCAATAGTAATACACTGTTCAACTGGAGAGAAAAATTCAGGAGAAATTGTCCACCATTTTCCGTCACAGGGACCCTGGCTTAGACCCGATCAAGAAAACAGTCATAAAATCATAATCACAGAGTTATCACTTACGTCTCTTTATCAGCATGTTCCCGAACACTTCACAGTTAGGCAGTGATAGTCCATCAAATCTCAGATCACTTATATCTGGTAAAAAATTGAAGGAAAACAGGAGCTCCTTCCAAGCTGTGGCAAAGGAGGTGGCAGTAGTAGTAACAGTAGTAGTAGTAGTAGTAGCAGTAGTAGTAGTAGCAGTAGTAGTAGTAGTAGTAGTAGTAGTAGTAGTAGTAGCAACAGTAGTAGTAGCAACAGTAGTAGTAGTAGTAGTAGTAGTAGTAGCAACAGTAGTACTAGCAAAAGTATTAGTAGTAACAGTAGTAGTAGTAGTAGTAGTTGTTGTTGTAGCAACAGTAGTAGTAGTAGTAACAGTAGTAGTAGCAACAGTAGTAGTAGTAACAGTCGTAGTAGTAGTAGTAGTTGTAGTAGCAACAGTAGTAGTAGTAACAGTAGTAGTAGCAACAGTAGTAGTAGTAGTAACAGTAGTAGCAGTAGTAGAAGTAGTAGTAGTAGCAACAGTAGTAGTAGCAACAGTAGTAGTAGTAACAGTAGTAGTAGTAGTAGTTGTAGTAGCAACAGTAGTAGTAGCAACAGTAGTAGTAGTAGTAACAGTAGTAGTAGTAGTAGAAGTAGTAGTAGTAGCAACAGTAGTAGCAGTAACAGTAGTAGTAGTAGTCAATCAATCAATCAACTGGCTTTATTTCGTATCTCTCAATACATAGAAAAAACAGTAATACATTCCATCATCATAAAGGTACTAATAACAGCAGCAGTACATTACATCGTAGGTGGTGTACTGTACAATTATACATAAAAGCAAAAATCATATTAGAAGACCTGAGGCATCATAGTGCATATACACATTAGTATCCTATTTATATAAAAAAAAAGCATCAATAATTTTTTTTAAATGTCCATAGTAAAAAATAAAATGTCCAATATAAAAAATAAAAGCTATCACGACTGCAATCAAAAAGTCCTAGGTAAAATATAGAAGCTAGCATCAATAAACAATACAAAGGGTCCAAATAAAATATAAAATATAAAAGCCAGAATCATTAAAAAATAATAAGGTCCAAGTAAAATATAAAAGTCTGCATCAATAGAAAATAAAAAGTCAAAATAAAACATAAAAGCTAGCAGCCATAAAAAATAAAGAGGACTAATAATAACAGCCATAAAAATATAAAAGCTAGCAACCATAAAAGATAAAAATGTCCAAATATAAACACTAGCAACCATAAAAAATATAAAGGTCCAAATAAAATATGAAAGCTAGCAATAGTAGTAGTAGCAGGAGTAGTAGTAGTAGTAGCAGGAGTTATAGTAGTAGTAGCAGTAGTAGTAGTAGTTGTAGTAGTAGTAGTAGTAGTAGTAGTAGTAATAGTTGTTGTTGTTGTTGTTGTTTATTGTTGTTGTCGTTGTTGCAGCTTCAGGTTCATGTGAAACTTGAACGTATTAATTTTTTGCACCGAAACAGCAAATCCCACACTCAGTGCCTTCCAGCCTTTAATTTTCGCACTCCCATGGCAGGGTAGGAAGGGTGGCCTGCAACGCAACTCAAGTCTCCCGATCCATACCCACCATCCCAATTCTTATTACACAGGTTATATTTTTATATTATTTTATTTTGCTCGTGATAGGAGTTGCACCTATTTTTCGGCTTGGTAGTCGACAAAATAACCTGTGCCTTACAAGCATCACTTGAGTAAATTATCTGATTAGAATATGTCCTTCTATAATATATTCTTACTGTCGGCAGGCAACTTTCTTTAGCTTGAGAGGGACCTCTTTGTGTATGAGGGTTAATGAAGGACACATCTGACCCCATCAGTTGGAGTAAGTTTCTGCCAAGCTAAATATAACCGTTTGAAGGAAGCCAGAATATCAGCCTGCGTGGCCACTCTCCTCACATGGTAGCACGGGAGAGACAACCCACCATGGAACTCAAGGCCGTAGTTCGTATCCACTTTTTTTGTTTTTACTGCATACTGGAATTTAAAATGTTTTCTCCACTTTTCTGTCATATTTACCTCTCATATCTCTCACTGCACCAAGATTCTTAAAATTCTTTCACCACTTCGTCTTTCCATTCAGGAGCACATATCACCGTGAGTCAGAATATCTTTCAACAAACATCGGTTTACTCTCATCTTCACATTAGTAGACATGGCCGCCCACAAACACTGACATTTTCATAGGTGAGTATCCATGACATTACATTAAGTATGTGTAAAGAGAAGGACGTTGAAATTAGTAGCTATATATAAATATAGTTATGAATTTCGGTATATTTACATCAGCCCTTTTGTATGGCCAGCGAGAAGTTGAAACTATATTGTTCTCGAATTGAAACCCACGTCTGTGTTTAGTTTCATGAATAGATAGGCAGAAATCTATGTAAAAATTCATGTAATCTTTCTTTATCTCTGAACATGAATTCCACCTATTTTTTACCCTGGCAGTGGACGTAATAGTCTCTACCTTACAAGCGTTCAGAGACAGAATTACTTGATAATAAGACATGTGTTCTTAGTTTAATCTTACTACCTCCGGCCAAGGTTATACACCTCAAGGAGGACGTCTCACAGTCAAGTGACCTCGACAGAGTAAGAAGTTTCTTCCAAGCTGATACAGGCATTTGAAGAAGAAAGAATATAATTCTGTCGTTGTAGTGAAGTTAACTAAAGATATGGCGGTCAGGCTCATTATTATACTTTTCGTGAATGTCAGTACAACTGCTTTACATACTGTGATATTCTCACAACTACCGTCTGACTTAATTTCCACACTGAGACATTCCCATTCTTCCTTTTTCCCGCCCCCTTGGCAGGACGGCAGGAATGACCTTCCAAGCAAGCCAAGATGGGGGTTCCTATTTTTTTTTTTTTTTCATAACTTTAAACTGTGAGCAACACTGTTCTCTCCTAACTCACATCACAGTTACCTCTCATATCTTTCACTGGACCCATGTTCTGAAGATTCTTACAATATTTCAAGCCTTTCCGTTAGCGAGCACATCACATCGTCAGTCTAAACAATCATCGCTTTATTGTCCAGTACAATTAGCACACCTCAATGCACTCAGTCACTGTGAGTTTATTAGTTCTGTATCGATGATAATACAATAAATATATTTAAAAAGAAGAGCGGAAATAGATAGTTTAATGCAGTTCTAAAATGTCAGTATATTTACACTGGCCTCGTCGCATGGTGGGTGAGGTGCAACATTGAAAATTTATAGACCCTGGATCGAATCCCAGACTTGTGATTACCTTTAATAATAAAAATCTTGCAGAATTAGATATTACTTTCGTTGTATTAAATTTTGGATGTCTCTGTAGCTCAGTCGGTAAGCTGCTGTGTCCACGTACTTACCAACAGCGGTTCGAACCCTCACAATTTCAAATTTATTAATAAAAATCTTGCAGAATTAGACGCTTAAATATACCTCCAACTACATAAAATTTTGGTGCCATAGTGGCACTTGCTGACCCGTCAGTGGCCATCAGGCCATGTGGGTGGGATTTGCTGACTTGAGACTGGTCTATGGCCATCCTGGTGAGGCCTTGCTGACCTGTGACTGGTCTATGACTGTCCAGGTGGGACTTTGCTGACCTTTGACTGGTCTATGACTACAACCATTCAGAACCTAATCAGCATCTTTCAAAAACCATCAGAAATAAAACCCTCTGAATCTTCGCTACGCAAACACGAGTACACTTAGCCAAACTGAAATGCTGCTATCACCCTTTCCTCCAACAATATCAACACAAAATACATCTCACAAATAATCCACTTTGCCCACACTCCAACGATGCCACATCACATTTATTCACCACATGCACCACACTATCGCAGTGCAAGCAATCATTCAACACAAATCCTCTGGCAGCGATCGGCGAAGTCGCCGATTTCTTTCGGTCCACTGATTTAACCACAAATGAACTTCGGGTTACAAAAACAACAACAGCTGTAAAATTCACTCATTATTCTCCATCCTCATTACCGTACCTCACAACCACGATACCTTACCAACAAATCACCCCATTTTACTCTCCAATTCACCCACCATTCAAATTAACAATGATGAAATTATTCTTGTTTTATGTAAGCCTGGCATTATTGCTGTCACGGCCACGTCACCAACCACGACTGCCACCCTGCCGCATCATCCATCAGCATATCTGCCTCTCCCCGTGACGAAGGGGCGACAAGTGGGTGAAGGCAATGGGCTGAAATGGTGGTGGCCGGTGAGGCAATGGGTATGATTGTCCTGAGGCGACCTGAATAGACTAAAATGACCTGATTGGACAGAAATGGTCTAAAAGGACTCAAATGGCCTGAATGTTTCCATAACGACATAGGTAAACATGAAATGACACGTGAATGGGTTTAACTGGTCCTAATTAGCTGAGACAGGACTTAAAATGACTTGAAGAATGCATGTTGTCCTGAACGGATGTACAGGATGTGAGTAAACCTGCTGTGAACGGACGGGGACTGACATGACTGGGCCAGATGGACGTGGAGGGCGTGAAATGCCTCGTTTGCAAAAGACTTGTAAGCTGACAAAGGGGGGGGCTGTTCACTGTTCCTTGCATGGACTGGTGAGATGATAAGGACTATGAACAAAAAGATCACTGAACATAATTATAACATAAGCAGAGTCAACGTAAAGCTGCCGTCACACTAGACCAAAAGTGGCTAACATGCGAGCAGCTTTTGTGAGGCAAAACGGCTAGCAGAGTCGAGTGTCTGTCACACTCGTATGTTCTTGCGAGCCGAAACGGCTAACAGTGTCGTCTGCTTTGGCGCCCCGTGGACATTTGTAAACAAACCACCACGGTGTACCCACTCCCTTTTCCTCAGTTTCTGTAACCGCTTCACGTACTTTGGCAACTCCAGAGCCACAAAGCAGTCTTTTTTTTTTTTTTTTATGTGTCCGACTCTGGGCACAGGCTTTACAGCCTGCTATCAAGGCCCAGCCGTCCTCCTACATACCATAAACCTCTACATGTCACCACTTCGGCGCTAACACCCACCGTCCATATTGAATACATGCTAGGGCTGTCTCATACAGGACTGATGTATTGGTATTAGCGGGGTTATTTTTACTACATGTCGGCGGGTCTCCTGGTAGATCAGTAAAGCCTGATTTAATGAAATTCAAATCCTTAAACTGTTCCCTGCCCCAGCGAGGATTCGAACCTGGGTCCCTCGGGACTGCAAGCCAACTCTCTACCGATCGAGCTACCGCCTCCTAGTCTACTAGAGTTTTCCTTGCTGCAGGATCCATATCGAAATCTGATTTCTACTTGTTTGGAGACAAAGCAGACGGCCTCCGCGCCTGGTCACCCGAGTGTCCGAATATTTATTTCAGGCTACAAGAAAAAAATAAAAATGAATAAAAACCACAAGAATTAAATTGTATTTACTTAACAAATTTCGTTTAAGTTTTCTTCTATGAATAACAGAATATTTTCTCACCGATTACAAAATTAACATAGGCTCATTTGAGTTCCAGTCCCACCAACAAGCTGTGAGCTAAAATTGTTATCCATTTCGCCTTGCAAGCGAAATCTCGCTCACCGTGAGTCAGTTTGGCAAGCTGCTCGCAAAACCGGCTCGCATGTTAGCCAGTTTTGTCCTAGTGTGACGGCAGCTTAACCAATGTTATTGTCAAATATTGTGGTGATCTATCTATCTATTGCCAGACACCTCAATCCCAAACGGGGTGGCCACAAACAAATCGCCTCCATGTCACTCTGTCCCCTGCCATTTCACTACCACGCTCCCAACTCACACCCCCCTCTCTCATATACCTCTCCACTCCATCCCTCCATCTCATCCTCGGCCTCCCCCTCCCTCTCGCCCCCTCCACCTCACTCACATACACTCTCCTCGCCAATCTTTCACTCTCCATCCTCTCCACATGCCCAATCCACCTTAACGTGTTTCTCCTAACGCTTCCCATCACATCCTCAACCACACCACAATGCTCCTTCACTTCCTCATTTGTTAGTCTGTCTCTCCATGTGACTCCACATGCTCCTCTCAAATAACTCATTTCCACTGCTCTCACTCTTGACTTCTGTCCTTCCAACAGGGTCCAAGCTTCACTTCCATATGTCAGAGTTGGTATCACAATACTGTCATGTAACAACTTTTTCACTTCCATGCTCACCTCCCTGTTTCTTATCACTGCTTTCAACGAACCAGCAACCTTCCTTCCCTGCTGCACCCTTTCGAGCACTTCACCCTCCAGACTACCATCCTTACTCATCACACTGCCCAAGTACTTAAATTCACTCACATTCTCCATTTCCTTCCCATCCAATCTCACTGTACACTCACTGGCTTCACTTCTCTCGAAGACCATCACTTTACTCTTCCCCACATTCACCTTTAGATTCCGTTTCTTACACACTCTCCCAAACTCATCTACCAAGCCTTGCAGCTCCCCTTCGTGGTGATACTAGTGACATTATTCGAGACATAAGATTTTTATGTTAGCCTGGTCAACTAGCGGAGAAGCTATTGGTCTTCTTTGGCGTAAACAGTGTTGTCACACCTCTGGCTTAGATTACGGGGGGTTCACATCGTGTCAGTATAACTGAAGATGCGGGTTCGACACCCGAGCCGACCACTGGTAAGGTGTTTTTTTTTTTTCCGGGGCGTTGGCACCTGGAAATGAAACGGGGACTTGGCTTTATAAAGCGACGGTTGCATGTCGTAGTCTGTGGGAATCTTGGGGTGCTTTACCTGTCAGTCACACAAGGCTCAACTCCCCTCCGTTTAATCTTGTAGTATTACTCACAGGGAGTAGGCCTACATGTATATTTCGTACGTCTTCTCGTTTATACAGTAGTAGCTGTTGTTTTAATAATGGAAACTGTACAGGTACCCTTCTGTGTACGACTCTTCTATGTGTTTACAATTGTACCACACCCACAGTAAAGATCCCGTGCAGTCTGGATTACTCCTCAGATTTGTTCCTTCTCCTTAAATTTGCTTCCTCACCAGGTCATTTCTCCTCTGTCCCTCTCATATCACCTGAATTAGAGTCAAGCATATTTGTTTTTGTGTGTGTGTGTGTGTGTTTTTTTTTTTAATACAAGAATGAAGGAGCCAAAGGCCAGGAGCCCTCAAAATTCTTTCCTCCAAGAAAAAACAAAACCAAGATAACATAGCCAAACTCAAAATCCGTTCATTTTGAGATACCTGGACACACCGATTTGAAAGACTGGTGACTATAGGCAGTAGGAAATACATGCAATAATATGGTGTTATTCTGTCACTGAGGTTCGGGAAGTAAGCTGCAAAACAACGCAAATCGCCGCCAGGCGAAAGATGACGAACTATAGGACCGCATTCAAGGTGAAATTGGAAAAACATCTTTTGCTTGAAGATTTATTTGTTTGTATTGTTCACTGATATACTGGTATCTTTGTTATTTACATATTTCAGGTACCAATATAATTTACCTTGCTTACTTAGTGAAGGAAACAAATTGTAATGCAAAATAAAAGGCTGAAGAACAGATGATACAGAGTCTCCAGTGCCACCTGGAATACGTGTCATCGTTACCTGCAATTACTCTTGGTGGGGCCATGGCAGGTGTGTGCAAGCACGCCATGATAATTTCATATACTGAATATGTGTGTATGTATCTATAGGTAAACAGAGATACCTAGATAGATAGATAAATAATAGATATTACATATAATGTTATAAAATATACATACATACATACACATGCAGGTATTCACATATATACATTTTTAGGTTGGAGGGGGTCTGGGAAATAATCTATTTTAATTCCTTCAATCCAGTGACATATTTCCCGAGTTTATTCTTGCTATTTAATGACGATTTTATTCAGCTAACTAAGTACAGACATCCAACTAGAGGAGTTAGATAAAGCCTCCATTATCTCTTTCTCCATTATCTCTTTCACTACAGAAGCGTTCTGCCAGACTTAACAAACCCATTAGGTGGGAAAAGAAAATAAGAAATAAGGAATAGCACTGACGTCACCATTGTGAAAACTCTTAACCTCTTCTGCCCAAAGACTTAATATTTAATAACAGCAACTATACTTCAAGGTGATTTTTATTGAACTTACGGGTGACCCATCGTAGTGAAGAGGTGAAGTACATAAGACCTGAATAAGTTATACCCTCCGGTGATAAAGTTTCGCACAGAAGAAGAACCAAAGAAAATAGAAACCTTGGCAATGTAGCATTGCGGCATGCCCATTCTGACTGGCTTACCTATTATATCACTTTTTCCTTTCCCTGTATCGCCATTTACCTACTGTTCCTCCAGTTTTTGGTTGGG
>JAGKTI010035941.1:0-11161 GCA_018397915.1 Birgus latro | reverse complement strand
GTTTCGGCTCTTTTTTACAGTTAGATTCAATATCTTTTTCGTATTTCTTTTCCTCTTCTCTCCGTATCCTTACATATTCATTTCTGACCTGCTTGTACTCCTCCCAAGCCCTTTCACTATACCTTCTTCTCACTTTATTCCATGCTTTTTTTCTTGCCTCTTGTGCCATCCTACATTTGTTGTTAAACCATTCTTTCTTCCTTTCCATAGCTGCAGAAAATTTTGGGACATACTTAGTAACTCCTGTTTTATATACTTCTATCAAAAACTCATATTTCTCATCAACATTTGTGATCATATTCATTTTACTCCATTCTACATTTTGGAAAAAGTTCCTCAGGGAAGCAAAGTCTGCCATCCCATAATTGTATCTATTTTCTCTGTGTTTTTCATCTCTTTCTCCTTCCCTCACTCCTACCACGTCCATCTCAATTACCAGATGATCACTTTTACCAAAGGGGCAATGGTAGGTTATGTTCCTCACATCATTTGGGTCCTTTGTGAATAGTAGGTCAAGCCTGGATGGTTTATCAACACCCCTAATTCGTGTGTTTTCTTTGATCAGCTGGGTTAACATGTTTTCCATCCTCAATTCCATTAATTTATTTCCCCATGATTCTTCATTGTTCCCAGCATCCATACTTTCTCAATCAACTTCTCTACAGTTAAAATCTCCCATTAATATTATTCTATTTCTTCGTTCAATTAACATTTCTAGCCTAATAATGGATTCACTTATTAACTGTTCGTAATCTTCCTTTGTCCATGCCCTAGTTTGGGGGGGCATATAAAAAACTATTACATCCGTTTTTTCTCCATAATTGTCCTCTATTTCAACTCCGAAAAGTTCAGCCTTAGTATTTTCAATTTCTATATTCTTTACTCTTAGGTCATTATGGGTTAATATCGCTATTCCTCCCCCAAATTTGCCTTCTCTGTCCTTCCTCCAAATCTTATAATTATTCCAGCCAAATAATTTTATATCAACATCTCGGGGCAATTTAGTCTCTACTAGGCAAACAATTTCAGGTTTATTTCCATTTAAGTAGTCTCCAATTTCCCCTTTCGTAGATATTAATCCATCTACGTTACTGTACATGATGCTCAGATTTGCTGCACTGTTGTTATCTTTACTCGTTCTTCTCTTTTTCATATTCATATCCATCCCCTTTGTTTCATTCATGTCTAGTTCTTCACATACCACTTCCTTGCCTTCATATCCATCACTCTCCAAAAAAAAGTTCTACGTTCTTCCTCTGTCCTCCTGTCATTTTTTTCCTTTACTTGGTCCTTCAAAGATTTTAAGACTTCTCTTTCTTCTTCATTCAAGTCTTTTCTTACTATAATATTTTCCATTCCTGCCTCTTTACTTAGTTTCCAGGTCACCTTAAGTATGTCATTTACAACACTTTCTGAAGACATCTTAACTCTCATTGGTCTTGCTTCCCCTTTCTTATATGGCCCTATCCTCCTTACTTCCTCAGTTTCTTTTTCCCACTTGTTTCCTTCGGGATCGATCTTGTCCAATATCTGCCTCTCCTGATTTGAGTCTCTCTCGAGTCTCACAGACCTAACTTTTTCTTCTTCCTCCCTGTTTCCAAATATTATCACACATCTGTTCCTTTCTACTGTTTCTGTCACTATTTTCTCTTTTTTCTTCAATATTTTCACTACATTTTCTTCCATTTTTTTCTTGTTCATTTCCCTTTCTTCCTGAATAATTTCCCTTAAACTGACCACTTCTTTCTGTTCTTCTTCCACATGTGCCCACTTTGCCTTTTGCTCTTCTAACACACTACTTACCTTCTCTGTTTGGTTACTGCTTTCTCCTAGTTTTCTCCGTAATTCAATATTTTCTCGTTTAAATTCTCGATCTCCTGGTTCGCTGTCTCATTGGCCTGTATCAAACTCTGTTTAGTATTTTCGGTTTTTTCAGGCATGTCTCTTGATACTAGATCTTCCACTTTCTTTTCTAGACCACTAATTCTCATAATCAGTGTTTTAACCAGATCCATTACATTTGTTTCACTGTCAAATCTTGGGAATTCCGGTTCCCCAGTGTTTACATGGTCAGCCATGTTCAAGGTCAGTTGCAGTACTAAACTGAACAGCTGTTCCCAAAATTCCTATTAAAACATTCATGTATACTTAATGATAATAGTTCGTTACATTTTTTGGTAGACTATAATAACTTGCAATACTTAAAATTATGAACAAAACTGGAGACAGGACAATTCCTGAAAACTATTTAGGGTTTGTTGAGAGGCGGTTTGAGACACATCTTCTCGCTGTGGCTGCCGCTTCATGTGTGTGTGTTTGTGTGTGTGTGTGTTTTTTTTTTTAATGCAAGGAAGAAGGAACCAAGGGCCATGGGCCCGCATACTGTTCCTTCCAAGGAAAAGTAAAAACAATACAAAAGAGAGCCAAATTCAAGATCCATTCATATCGAGATGCCTGGACACACTGCGTTTAAAAGATTGGAGATCATAGGAAGCATGGAATACAGACAGATGGAGACAGTTCCAAAGGTGACCAGTTGCATAAATGAAGGACTGGGAGTAACGGTTAACTCTTGCATTAGAGAGTTGGACAGAAAAGGGATGAGAGTTTGTTGCTAAACGGGTACTACGTGCCCGTCATAGAGGTGGAGGGATGCAAGTAGACAGTTCAGAGGAACAGTGACCATTGAAGTAGCGATAGAAGAGAGATAAAGAAGCAACAGTGCGGCGAAGAGACAAAGGTTGAAAGGAATCAGTAAGAGGAGGAGAGTTAATGAGACGAAAAGCCTTTGACTCCACCCTATTGAGAAGAACCGCATGTGGGGAGCCTCCCCACACATGAGAGTTGTACTCCATACACGGGCGAATAAAACCCGTGTACAAGGTCAACATCTGTGCAGGGGTAAAGAAAGCTCGGAGTCGGCCCAGCACACCTAATCTCTTGGAAGCAGATTTCACAAGAGATGTAATATCTTCTTTCCAAGACAAATCCCGAGAGAATGAAACCCCAAGCATGTTCAAGGATGATGCAGGACTGAGCTGGACATTATTAAACATTAGTAGGTAATCTTGAGGAAGATTTTGTCGGGTTGATAAGTGTAAGAACTGAGTTTTTGATGCATTAAAAATAGCAAGATTATTTTTACCCCAATCAGAGATATGAGCCAAGTCAGACATTAGGTGTGCCATTGCCTCATCCCTTGTTTGCTGAAGTAACTGCTGAGATGGACGCTGCGGAAATCGAATGGAAAGGTGAAGGGTGGAATCATCAGCATATGAGTGGATAGGGTTAGATGTACAGCTTAGAAGGTCATTGATGAATAAAAGAAAGAGAGTTGGTGAAAGGACAGAGCCCTGAGGAACACCACTGTTGATAGGTCTAGGAGAAGAACGATGGCCGTCTACAACAGCAGCTATAGAACGACCAGAAAGGAAACTAGAGATGAAGGCACAGATAGAAGGATAGAAACCGTAAGAGGGCAGTTTGGAAATCAAAGATTTATGCCAGACTCGATCGAAAGCCTTTTAGATGTCAAGTGCAATGGCAAAGCTTTCGCTGAAGTCCCGAAAGGAGGATGACTCGGAGTCTGAAAGGTAGGTGAGAAGATCGCCAGTGGAGCGTCCCTGATGGAACCCATACTGACGATCAGAAAGAAGGTTGTGACAGGAAAGATGCTTTAAAATTTTTCTGTTAAGAACTGATTCGAAAACTTTTGATACACAGGATGTTAAAGCAATTGGATGATAGTTAGAGGGTTGGGAATGGTCACCCTTCTTTGGGACTGGCTGAATGAGAGCAAACTTCCAGCAAGAAGGAAAGGTACTAGTTGAGAGACAAAGGCGAAAGAGTTTACCTAGGCAGTGTGTAAGCATAGAAGCACAGTTTTTGAGGACAACAGGAGGGACTCCATCAGGCCCATATGCCTTGTTAATATTGAGGCCAGTGATGGCAGAAAATACATCAGCTGAAGAAATTTTAATGCCAGTCATGAGGAACTCTGAGGGGGGAAGTGATGGTGGAACAGCACCGGAATCATCTGAGGTAGAATTGGAGGAGAAGTCTGAGCAAAGAGATCTGCTTTATCAGTAGAAGAAATAGCTACAGAGCCATCAGAGTAGAAAAGAGGAGGGAAGGATGATGAGGTAAAGTTGTTAGAAAGGTTTTTGGCAAGGTGCCAAAATGAGCGAGAAGAATTCGAGTTGGAGAGTTGGGAACATTTAGCACGGATGAAATTATTTTTAGCAGAGCGAAGAACAGACTTAGCACGATTCCGGGCAGAAATAGAAAAAAGATATGATTCAGGGGTGGGTTGACTCCGGTACCGTTTAGAGGCCCTTTCTTTGTTGCGGACAGCATTAGAACAAGCGTGATTAAACTAAAGCTTTCTTGCATTAGTCAGAGGATATGAAAAAGGAATGTATGCTTCCATGCCTGAGAGAATAACCTCCGTAATGCGCAGGGCACACTCAGACGGCTCCCGGCCATGGAAGCAATAATCATTCCAAGGGAAATCAAAGAAGTACTGCCTGAGGGCCTCCCAATCTGCAGCTCCAAAGTGCCACAGGCGGCATTTCTTTGGAGGGTCCACAGGCTGTACTGGAGCAATAGGACAGGTTAAGGTAATAAGATTATGATCGGAGGAGCCCAACGGAGAGAAAAGATGAACAGTGTAAGCAGAAGGATTAGTTGTTAGGAAAAGGTCAAGTATGCTGGAACTCTCTCCAAGGCGGTCAGGGATACGGGTAGGGTGCTGTACAAGCTGCTCTAGGTCATTAAGGATAGAAAAGATGTAGGCTTGTTCACCAGGTGGATCAGTGAAAGGAGAGGAGAGCCAAAGGTGATGGTGAACATTGAAATCTCCTAGAATGAAGATTTCAGAGAAAGGAGAAATGGATAGAATTTGTTCCATCGTAGAAGTAAGATAGTCAAAGAATTTTTTATAGTCGGTAGAATTAGGAGATAAGTAAACAGCACAGATATATTTAGTCAGAGAATGACAGGAGAGCCGAAGCCAGAGAGTAGAGAATTCAGAAGAATCAAGTTCAGGAACATGAGAGCAAGATAGATCGTTGCATACATATACACAACAGCCACCTTTGGCTTTGAAATGAGAATTGAGAAAGTAAGAGGATACAGAAAGGGGTTTGCTGTCAGTTGTCTCAGACAGCTGAGTCTCAGGAAGAAAGAGAAGGTGAGGTTTAGAGGAGAAGAGGTGGTGCTCAACAGAGAGAAAGTTAGAGGAGAGGCCGTGAATGTTACAGAAATGAAGATGGAGTGAGTCAGACAGTGGTTCCAGGCAGCTCAGAGAGTCGTCACCGGGAGAGGGGTGGATGGTGGGGGCATTTATGGTCCCCCCCCCCTGGGGACTCCGAGGCACGATTTTCAGTAGCCATTTTTTTAATTTTTTGAAAAGGAAGTGTAGTGTGTAGCGTGTATGTAGTTTGGTGTTGACAGTTAGAGAAACTTGTATTGGAGAGCATGCTGGTCTACTCTCTGTGTTACTGAGACACTGAAAAAGTTCAGCAAAGGAGGATGGTCAGGAACAAGTCCTGAGGGCTGATGAAACGGGAGCTCCAGCTCTCCCTGTCATCAGCTTTCCATCCTCCTTGGGAGTGCTGCCGTGCTCGACTGGTGCTACAGTCTCCTCACCCTGTGTATATACAGTATATATATATTCATTGTTCGGCTGCTTCAGGAAAAATATATTGGAAAGAAAAGGGAACTGTATTTTGTTTTTATTGATTTGGAAAAGGCCTTTGACAGAGTCCCTAGAGAGGTGGTGAAGTGGGCAATGAGAAAGCTAGGGTTGGAAGAGTGGCTGGTTAGGGTAGTTATGGCCATGTACAGTCGCCAAACTTTCCACCTGGGCCACCTAGCCGCAAGAGGTGGGTAACGGATGCTGGCAACAGTGTATTTGTTTGTTCGTGTGTATATGCTCGGCGAAAGTTCGGATCATCAACTCTCGTTTTCCGTAGTGAACCTCAGTCAGAGTTCAACCCAATATTCAGTCGACAATTTTGTGCCAGTAGAATTTCAAAGGAACTTCTTGAAAGTATTTGATAATGAGAGTATTGAAACCATTAAAATAATCTAAATGACCGCATCTTTACTTTTATTACATATTTATAAATGAATTCTTTTTCATTATTACGTGATAAACCCATGGCTAAAATTTGTCTACTGAATATTGGGGGGAAGAACCGTTCGTGTGACTGGTCCTTACGGTAGATAAATAGACACAGGTGTCTGACTGTTCATTATGCATTCCGCCAGTCCTGGGCCAGTCTCGATTTGACCTACTGAAATACCATTCTTGATCCGAAGCATGATTAGATAAGTTATGTCATTAATCGTTACATGATTACGCATTGGGCGAATATCAATTTGAACTAAGTAGGAGAGATAAGAAGTAGATGTCGGATGTTGAAACTCGTTCGTTGAGACAGAATACTGCCTCGAACCAGTCCATCCGTGTGACGTGGTTCCACCCCCGTCAGGAGAGATGGGTTTCTCTTATTAAACACCAAGCCCTGATCTTATGACCTAGGTCTTAGTAGCAGCCAGACAACAACCAACATCACAGTCATATCCTCGCATCTCGGGCCTCAGTGACGGGCGCTAAAGCGCCTAGGTTCGTGGGATCAAGAAAAAAAAAAAATTAGTGTTCCAGCTAAAGCGCCTAGGTTCGTGGGATAAAAAAAAAAAAAAAAAATCAGTGTTCCAGCCTGTAACAATAAATTCATGTTCATTATGTTCCATTTACCAATCACCAAAGTCATATCGCCGGCAATGGTGACAAATGTCCCAACAATTCAGCAATTGTGCTTAATATGACTGCAAGCTTTTGTATACTGTGATGGAGAGGTGGTGTCTTCATCTTGCTACAACGTGAGATAATGTTGTCTACTGTCTATCTATCAACCGCCAGACGCCATAATCCCGCAAGGGGTGGCCATTTGACTTTGAGTTACTGTATTTGTTTTACAGGGAGGGGCACTAACCCTCCACCAACCCACTTGTTGACACTAGGGAGCACGTATGGTTTGGTTATATGGTTACCACCCAGCATTGTAAATGGTTTCTTGGCTTACAGGAAACCATTTGGCTTGTCACTCAATGTAAAGCCACCTGTAAAAGAATGAAAAGCAATAAGAAGTGACAGGAAAGATGGGAGAAATAGGAAGAGAGGAGGGCAGGCACAGAAAAAGAATGATAAAGGCTAAGGAAGAAGGAGGCAGCACTACATCAAGTGAGCGGATATTCGGTGAATAATCGATGAGCGTGTAAATGTGTGGCCTCACACATAAGCGGCACCGCTCACAATCAGTTTTCCTTGTGCTGTGTAATTTATTCATTTGTTAAATGAATGAACTATAAAGGCATATTGTAATGACCATAGTCGTAAGAAATATGATACGGTAAGTCATTATTATAGCTGATATAATAGCCACATTCGATGACAGTATGCATAAACTATTTGCCTGTTGAGGTAACAGTATTTTAACCTCCTATCTCTTCTTGTTGCACCACAGAACACATAAAAACATCTACCTGAAGTACTGCCAACGAGAAAATAAGCAAACGTTAACGGTGTCTGAACATCATCCTAATGTTTATTGGTCAGTGTCATTCATGATGTGAATATGGCAGGTAACTGTATTTGCAACTGGACTAGATGTTAGGTAAATGCATTCCTCTTCAACCTATACTGATAATGGTAGCAAGTGATAATCCTGTGAAATAGAATTACTGATATAAGGAGACAGTGTGAGAGAGAAAGGCTTGGAGCGATTCCAGTACAGTGTGCATTAACATGTTATGGTAACAATGTATGTAAAACCAACATAGAAAATAAAATGTTTAGTATTGTTAAGATTGCAAATATTCAGTAGATTGCTAATGGATCTCAAAAACTAGTTTGGCAATTATTATTACTGGCAGTATGAATAACGTAACCACCCCCCCTCTCCCCCCCGTCCTGCACCTGCCCTAGCCTTCACTATGCCAAGCTCCCCCCTTATGCAGCTCTCCCACCGGCTCGACCAGTTGCAGGATACCAGTCGCATGAAATTGTTGTGTGCCACAGGTTGCACGGATGAAGCCCAAATAAGTATAGTATAATATATATTATTGTATTATTCATAACAGTATATGTTTATATCATAATATTACATATATTACCTTATTATAAAATTAATATAGTCAAAATTATTTGGCCTTGGTTAGCGCAACGTGTGGCACACCAATTTTCCGTGCGACCAATGTCATGCACTGGCTGAGCCGATGGGAGAGCTGCCTTACTGCTCCATACCCAACCATCTATGGGATGAACTCTGACTCTGACGGAGGTTCACCACTGACGAAGAGAGCTGATGATCCGAACTTTCACCGAGCATGTACACACAAACAAATAGATACACTGTTGCCAGCACCCGTTACCCACCTCTCGCGGCTAGGTGGCCCAGGTGGAAAGTTTGGCGACTGTACGTGGGTGCTCACACCCAGGTAAGAGTGAATGGAGCTTTGAGTGATGAGTTTTCTGTGAATGTTGGTGTGCATCAGGGGTCAGTTTTGAGTCCCTTGTTGTTTATCATGGTGTTTGAAGCCCTCTCACATGACTTCAGAGATGGACTCCCATGGGAGATGTTGTATGCTGATGATTTGGTGTTGATTGCAGAAAAAAGTGGAGAGATGGTATGGGGTACAAGGGCCTTAGGGTAAATGCAGATAAAACAAAAGTGATGATATCTAGGGTTGGTGGCAGTACAATCAGAGGAGAGGGAGAGTGGCCATGTGCAGTTTGCCACAAAGGTGTGAGAAGTAATTCCATCTTGTGTAGTGTTTGTGATAAATGGGTACACAAGAGATGTAGTGGTATTAGAGGTAGACTGCGAGATAATGGTGATTTCATGTGTGCGGCGTGTCGGGGAGAGCAGGTGGAGATTGTTAGGTGTGAAAGGATTGAACTTGCTGGTGAGTCTCTTGAGTGTGTGGAGGAGTTTGTTATTTGGGAGACATGTTATGTGCAGGAGGTGGGGCTGGAGTTAGCTCAGTTGCTAGGGTGAGAAGTGGTAGGAAGAAGTTCAGGGAGCTGTTGCCTCTCCTGACGTTGAGAGGATGCTCCTTATGTGCTAAGGGGTCTTTGTATGCAACATGTGTTAGGAGTGTGATGCTGTATGGTAGTGAGACCTGGAGAGTAAAGGAAGAGGATATTCGCAAGTTTAAACGTACAGAAATGACAATGATTAGGTGGATGTGCAGTGCGTCCCTGCATGCAAGGCCTGGGGGGGGCTGGGTTTACGATGGAAGAGTTGAGAGGTAGGATAGGACTGGAGTGTATTGGTGTTGTGATGAGGAGAGGTAGGCTGAGGTGGTATGGACATGTGGAGAGGATGGGGGATGATAATTGGGTACAGAGGGTGAGAAGTGTTAATATTGGAGGAGGGGTTGGGAGGGGTAGACCGAGAAAGACATGGGACGAGGTCATTAAGTGTGACTTAAGGGTTAAGGGACTGAACAGGGAGGCTGCTAAAGATCGAGCAGCATGGAGAGCCGCCATTATGTGACCAAGGCCGATGCATGCAAGCATGTTGGAGCCTTCAAAAACGAAATGAAACGATATATATATATATATATATATACACACATACACTATTTTCTAAGATATCTTACTGACTGCAGCAGGCAGAGTGATGGTGGAGGGTGACAGAGGGGAGGATGTCACATGTCACCACCATACTGACATGTATACACACGCAAAAGACCTGCGATTTTTCACATTACAGTATGACCTCACTACAACGGACTTCACTAGACCGGAATTCGCTTTTTTCGGAGTCAAGGAGCCTACCGGATTTTTTCTTATTTATCGGTAAAACTCCAAAAAAGATAGATGCAGTCTGGACTGCCAAACCTCAGGCCGGGGCCGCCATATTGTCCGCGTGGTTTGTGTGTTTGTACGTCGGTTGGTGGTTGGCTGGTGACTTCACTTGTGTTCCCCCATGCTCTGGCCTCATCATTTCCCTGGAAGTCCCTGATATACTGCTCGAGGGTGATGAGTGATACAGTGAAATGTACAAAGTGAACAACTTTAATTCGTAAGATCGTAAATAATTTAGTGCATAAAGTGTACAGTACTGTATTTGAAGTGTTTAAAATTAAGTTATGCTAACAAAGTACTTTCTAAATGCTAGAAAATTAGACAAGGGGTTTGCATTAATACTAATACAGTAATCCCTCTACTATCTGACGTATTAGAGCCAAAGGCATGACCAGACAGTGGTCTTGTCCGGATAGTGGCCCTGAAGCTCACGCACCAGTCATTCCTGACCCTAACCTAACCTAACCTAAATCAGAAAACCACCTACCTACCTCCCTACCGGACATGCATAGCACTTCTTTAAGTCCCTTTTCACATAAATAATGCACACAATGCTTGAATTAATTGAATTTTAACCAAAAAAATGATTATTTTGAGGTGAGTAAGTCATAGGTGTTTACAACTTGCCACCATAGTGTAAGTATCGGACATGGAAATCACTATGAAAATCACCCTTTCTCACTTTTTATGCACTAAAATCATGAACACAAAGCATGAATTCACTTTATTTTAACCCCAAAATGATGAATCTGAGTTAAGTAAGGCATATGTGTTCACTGAGTTGACAGCTTAGTGTAAGTTAGTATCAGACGTGGCAGCCACTATGAAAATCATCTTTTCTCACATTTTATGCACTAAATTATTGGATACAAATCATCAAATACAGTAAGTGATATAAATTGTTACCAGAAAAATGGTCAACAAGAGTTAGGTATGGCAAAAGTGTTCACCAGAATATAGCATGCTGAAAGTAAGCACCGGACATGAAATTCACTGGCACTCACCTTTTTCACAGATAGTGTACTAAAATAATGAACACAAAGCATGAATTCATTTAAATTTAACTCAAAAAGGATGAATTTGAGGTAAGTTTGGCACAGCTGTTCACTAAGTTGGCAGCTTAGTTTAGGTACCGGACATGAAAATCAATGGCATTCACCTTTTTCACTGCTGGTGCACTAAAATAATGAACACAAAGCATGAATTCATATAAATTTATCCCAAAAAGGATGAGTTTGAGGTAAGTTAGGCACAGCTGTTCACTGAGTTGGCAGCTTAGTT
>JAGKTI010035940.1:0-10384 GCA_018397915.1 Birgus latro | reverse complement strand
TATTTGGCCTTTGCACAGCCTACTCTTGTACCGCTCCCCCCCCATCTCTCTCTCTCTCTCTCTCTCTCTCTCTCTCTCTCTCTCTCTCTCTCTCTCTCTCTCTTTCTCTCTCTCTCTCAGGAATCTTCCGCAGTACCATTTCTGAAGATTTGTGGTGAATGTCGCCTTTACTGAGTTTACTGCTGCTACCTTTATACAGTTTGCTGTTCAGTTCACTTTTAATTAGCATTTTTTCCTTTTTCTCTCGTACTTTACTTTTTGTTATGCAGTCTTTATTCTCTCTCTCACTCGTTCTTCATCTCACTCCAGCTTTGCCCCGACTCGAGATTATTTCCCATATTAGTGATTGTCCCTCCTTACTTCTAAATATTTTAACTATTTCTCTTACTATATTTATTTACTCTTTACTATGTATTAATTTCCCAGATATTTTGCATTTCTCCATTTGTACATTTTGTTGTATAGTTCCGTTTCTCTTTCACTGGCTCTTCATATGGATATTATTTCTTATATTCGTGATCCTTCTCCCCTTTTTCTGAGCATTGTTTATAATTTTTCTTTGTGCTTTTATTTTGTAGCCCTTTCTCTGACTATTACTCAAACTCTCCTTTGAACTTTCATTGCACACGTCATTTTCCCTCCCATCCTCTTCACTTGCTCACGCCGTCTTGCTTTCTCCCTTTCGCTTGGGCCTTGGTTTATCCGGAGCTTTTTCCTCATATACGTGATCCCCTGCCACGCCTTTCTGGGTGATTTAATGTGTACCATTTATCAGTCAGTAGCTTCGCTGTACATTATAATTTTCTTCTTGCAATATTTATAACATAATCTCTTTTCTTTCTCACCTGTTCTTGCCTTCTAGTTCATTTCTTAGAGCTATAATTCTCCCTGATTCCCCTATATAATCTTCTACTACCTTATCTTCCTTTTCTTCTTCTGATAGCCATGATTCTCACTACATCACCCATTTGATCTTCTTCTGATAGCCATGATTCTCCCTGCTTCCCCCAAATAATCTTGTTCTAGCTATGGTTCTCCCTATTTCCAACATAATATTTTCTTCTTCTAGCCATGATTCTCCCTAGTTCCAATATATAAATTTCTTTGTCTTCTTCCTTTATTGTGTAATCATCTGCTCTGTCAGTCACTCTTGCTCCATTTGAAGCTGTCATTTTTTATAATTTCGTTCAGGTTTCCCCCTCTCGAACATACTTCCCTTCACTTTCTTCTTCGTACTTTTTACTGTCCAGTCTCTTTTCTCTAGCACTCGTTGTCCATCTCCCTCTCCCATGCACTGTCCAACCTCCCTCAGTTATTCATGACCTCACGTACTCTCACACAGCCATGCTCTCTCACCCTCTCTTCATCTCACTACCGCCTTGCTCTGCCTCGAGTTTATTTCAGATATGCATGAATCAAGATCTGTCCCGTTCTGGATGTTTTTGCATTTTAATCTTTGAAGTCTGTACTATCCAGTCATCTGTTACAGAATTTTTTTCTTCTGTATTTTCTTGTTAAGTCCCTTTTCTCTCCCTATCTCTTTTGCACTATCAGGAGCTTAATTCTTATATTCAGAAGTCTCCCTCCCTTTTCTTTCTTGATATATCTGTACTTTTCGCCTGACACTTTCTGTAGTGCTGTTCCTTCTCTAAGTAGGTTCGGTACTTTTAGAGTGCAGTTTCCCCTCACACAAGAGTTTTTGCACCATCAGGAACTTATTTTTGTGATTCATCCTCAGTCTGCTTTCTTTTTTTTCTGTTCTTATATGTCTGTGTGTGTAGTTCTTATTTGTGTTTGCTCTTCTGTGTTTTATCGTTCTTTCCTTTTCCATTTTAATAAATCATACTCTCACCGTTTCTTGTCTGACTAATTCTTTGTCCTGTAATTCAAGAAACCATTTGCTACGTTCGCTGGTAATCATATAACCAGATGGATAAACAGGGGTATAGCGAATTAAGACGTTCTAAACTGATGGGGCCCATAAGGGTTTCCGTCCGAGGGTTTGGTGACGTTTAATCACATAATCAGCTCAGGGACAAGTGTGGTTGGTCACCGCCGCTTTAAAAATGTAATTGAGTATCCTAATTCCCAGCACCTACATTTATAATGGGTCAGAAATGAATGTATGATAGAGTGTTTTCTTATTTTGTAGTCTCATTGTATGTTTGGTTGCTTGCTTGTGCTTTCCATTGTTTTATTTTTTTCATTTTCTTTACTTCAGGACTCTCTTTTCGTCTTTTTTAATTTTACTGCTGAAATATCAAACGTAGAATTTTTAATGTAGTTCCATTACATGCTCTCTCTCTCTCTCTCTCTCTCTCTCTCTCTCTCTCTCTCTCTCTCGTTTTATATTTGTCGCTTTCATACTGTTTTTGTGTGATTTATACCCTTTGCACTTTTCTCTGAATAATCGTTTATTAGTTTAATTTGCCAATATATTGGTCATTATTTAATAATCTCATTTCACGAGTCTTCTTCACTTTTTGCGTTTTTATATCTACGACTTCTTATTGCCTTGACCCCTTGCGTATTACTTCTTTACGTTTTTCTTTTTTTCCTTTTTAATTTCCTACCTCCTTAATTTCTGAGTTCAATACATTTTTGGGGGGTTCATTTGTTTACTCATCCAACCACCCACTTTCCTTGGTTGTTGCCTCGGGAGCGTGGAAGTATGAGACAAGGCTATTCAGTCCAGACCTTTAAGGCAATAAGAAACAGTCGCCCTTCCCTGAGTGGCTTTACACGAGCAAGAAACCCATTCAGAACTCCTACTCTTCATTTCTCATTCTCCCTTTCCTTTCACATCTCTCTCCTCTCACTACGTACAATATTTCTTCCTTTACCTGTTCCTCTTCTTTACACAGTTCTTCATTCAACCTTTTCCATTTTTTGTACTTCTTTTAACCTGTAAACATTCACCTATCACGCTTTCCTCTCTCCCTATTGTCGTGTTCTGCCTTCTTATTAATTTACATCTGCACATCCCGGTTCTCTATGGACTCCTCTTGTTACTCCTCACCTCCTCCAGCATCACTTCCTTCCCTCCCTCTTCCTCTTCCTTCTTAATCCATGAAGTCGTCTTCTTCTTCCTATTCTTTTTTAATTCTAGCTACCACTTTTTTTCGTACGCATCTCCATAATGCTACTGAGTCTACTTTATATGTTTTCCCTCTTTGTTTTGCCCTCTTCAAAGTCATTTCTTTCTTCTCCTTTTTCTCCTTTACCGCCACCCATTCATTTGTCATTCATTCATCCTCCTCTGCTCCAAATCTCCATTTTCCTAAACTCCATATTTTACTCATGTCCCCCATTGTTTTCCCTCCTCCTCCACTTTTTCCTTCTCTTCCTTTCCCCATTATTCCCTCCTGCTTCTTTCTCGCCTTCTCTCACCCAATCCCAAACGTCCATAAACCCGCGTCCTTGATATCCTCACAAACACCCATCCCATTTTTCGCCTGGGCCCTCTCCTGTCTCTCCTCTCCTCCTGTCTCTCTCTCTCTCTCTCTCTCTCTCTCTCTCTCTCTCTCTCTCTCTCTCTCTCTCTCTCTCTCTCTTTTCACTCAAGTCATTCCTTTTTACTCCAACTCTTGCTGCTTTTACCACACTACACTTCTGCTGACCTCCCTTTCTCCTGTTTCTTTTATATTACTACATCTAGACTCTTTCTTTCTTATATTCTTTCCTATTCTGTATTCTTATAGAGTTAGTCGTATCTCTCTCCTTCTTCTTCTTCATCGCCTTAGTTTTTGCTCCAGTTCTTGTTGTCTTTTTCTATCTTACTTCTGTCTTCCTTTCTGATTCATACTATTGCTGTGCTTCATTAATCAAACGTATTTCTGTCTAATCTTATCCATCTGTGTTCAGTTGTACTCTGGTTGCTGCCTATCATATACCTTGCCAGTGCTGTTTCTTCTCCTCCTACTCTTCCAGTTCTTTATACAAAATGTTCTTTCCACGTATATATTTTTTGCCATTTCCTCTTCTGTTTCTTTCATCATTCTTGTCTTGGTACCTGACTTCTTAGCCTCTGGTTCACTCCTCAGTCATTCGTCCCTACTCCTCTTGCTCACCCACTCATTATATACGTACCTCTGAATCGTTAGTGCCACTCTTGCTTTGGTTTCCTTATCTTCAGCTCATAGAACTAGATATCGTACTCATAGTCTTCTCTGTAACTAGCAATCCCGAATGGACCATTAAGTCTGTTGTGGTTTGCTTTCCTTTGCAGTCCGTTTAACTTCTTCGTTATCTGTCCAATGAATCTTCCTTACCGGTCTTCTTCTTCTTATTCTTACTATTTCTACCTTTCACATGTCCACTTTTCTACCTCCTACAATTCCCTGAGTCTTCTTCCTCTTCCTGTTCTTCTTGCTTATCCTACGTCCGGTCCACTTTTCTACCTGTCGCGCATCCCTTAGCCTTCTCTCTCCGTCTTCGCACCGCCCCTTCAAAACCTCCCGGATCTGTCCTAGTTTTCTTCCTCTTCCCACATTTATGTCTAAAACATTTTCATTGGTTTTCTCCCTCCGCATACTCTCTGTGACTTCCTATCGCATTTTCGTTAATCGTTTTTCTTCCTTCTATCTCCTCCCACAATTTGCTACACTCTTTTCGCCCATGCGCTGGAACAATACCCTTATCCATGCTACTCCCATTCCCCACCACTCCCTAGCTCCATTACACCAACACCCAATACCTATCCCTCGCTTTACAATCCCATATCCAACTGCCCCCTCAGCATACTTTACCAAGCCTACTTACTACTGCTCCCTTACTCCAGCACTCTCACATTCAATTACTCCCTCACCTCATCACTTCCACGCATCGCCATTCCCACAACTTACCACTCCCACATCCTGCCACTCCCACACCCTGCTATACCAACACCGTACCACTCCCACACCCCACTGTTCCAACACCCCGTCACTCCTATACCCTACCACTCAAATATTCTACCACTCCCTCACCCTACCATTCCCACATGCTACCACTCCCTCACTCCACCTCTCCCACATGCTACCACTCCCTCACTCCACTACCACACCCAACTACACTGCCACTCTCACACTCTCCTACACACACCTGGCCACTCCCACACCCTCCTACACACACCTTGCCACTCCCACCCCTTACCACCCCCTTACCCTACCACACCCAAACCTTTCCACTCCCAGCCCTACCAATCCTCTACCCTGTCGTTTCGATCACCACTCCCAATTACCTTTCACCTTGCCACTCACCTTCTTCCCACACACACTACCCTTTGGCATTTTACTACGTCTTTCTACCCCATATATTCGCATTCACATTCCTATTATCTCATAGCCTGTGACTTCATGATTGGCTCTTGGTTTTATCAGCATCCTTATCCCAAATTTATCTCCCTATCTTCCACTTCTCTATTCTAATCTTTTCCTTACCTCGCACCTACTGTACTCCTTTTACCTCCCACCTTTAACTAAGCCCATGCAAAATTCTAACATCAGGCAGCCATACACTACCACTTCCCCATCGGGCACCTACCATCTTTCAATTCTCCCACCTACTACCTCAACTTCCACCCATTCCTCCCACCTCTCACCTCTAGCCATTCCCACGTACAAGTCTTAGCTCCCACCTCCTACTACTCTCACCTACTCCTCTCAGCTTCCACTTATACTTCCAATCACTCCCACCTACACGTCCCGCCACCCACTACTCCCATGTCTCACCTTCTCATCTCGTCTCCCACCACTCACTACTTGCCCCTGTAGTTTTTACCTCCAGCTACTTTCACCAAACCCTTTCATCTATTGCCATAGTCAGTTACTTTCACTGCTTCCACCTATGCTTCTTACCTACCAACGCAACCACCTCCTACTACTCCCACCTACTCCTCCCACCTTCGTCTTCTGCCACCTATTCCTCCTACTCCGCTCAGTCCTTCGCATTACCCACACTACTCACTACTTCCACCCTCTGTTATTTTTCAGCCTAGTCGTTTTTCCCAGTTACCACTCCTCCCATCTACACTCTCTGTCCTCCCACCTACACCCCATTCCTCCCACCCACACCCCTACATCCCTAGAACCCTCCCTACATCCCCACTCCTCGCACTTGCCACTTTCCCCACCTCCATCTGCCATTATGCATTCGCCTTCCTCCACCCTATATTCCCATTTACCCACACCACCTCCCACTATTCTCCCACGCCTCTCCCACCTACCACTACCCTACCTATACCGCTCAGTCCTTCCCATTACCCAAACCACCCACTATCACCACCTACTTTTTTTTTCATTTTACTATCTCTTCCTGCCTGCCACTCCTACACCCACACTCTCTGTCCTCTCACCTACACACCCTTATCTCCTATCTACACTCCCACCTACACCCTAATCTACCCTTACCACCCACAACCACAGCAACTGTCACCACCTCTACACTGTCGCGGGGATAATGGCACAATATATGAATGTCAGAACAGCTACCATTTTCCTTCCGGCTGATGAATGTTGTCTCGAGGAAGATGAATGCGACACCTCATCTGCTACTGGGGGAGGGGGAGAGAGGATAGGAGGGGGAGGGGGAGAGGACTGAGGGGAGCGTGAAGGGAAGGCTTGGAAAGAAAAAGATGGGAAGAGAGAGGCAGGGAGGCTTTAGGAGAAGGGGGAGGGTAAAGAAATATAGGCCGAGGCTAAGAGAGAGGAAAAAGTAGAGTTAGAGTAAGGAAGGCTTCGGAAGGCAAAGGAAGAAAGAGAAAATAGATAAAGGAGAGGCTTGGGCAGGGAAAGAGAAGGTAGAGGAGAGGAAAATAAAGGTCTGAAAAGAAAAAGAAGAATGGCCCCAGGGGAAGAACGAGGTCGGGAGAGGAGAGTTTTAAGAAGAGAGAGAGAGAAAGATTAAGCAAGAGACAGAAAGACTTAAGAATATAGGAACGGAGGAAGGGAGATAAAAAGAAGTGGGAGTGAGGGAAGAAGGACTGCAGAGGAGGGATCTGTAAAACATGAGTTAAGGAAGGGTAGGGGGTAGGAAAAGGAAAAGGTAAATGCAGGGAAAGGAAAAGGAGGAAGAGGAAATGCTTAGGAAGAGAAAGGGAAGAAAATAAAGGAGAGTGAAAAGGAAGGGACGGGAAAAGTAAGAAAAGAAGGGGGGAGAGGGAGAGAGAGACAGAGAGAGAGAGAGACAGAGAATGCTAGTTTAGAAAAAAAAAAATGAAGGGTAGATATGGAGGGTGGACAAGGGAGATGAGATGATGTAGGGAGAGGAAGACAAGATGATCTGTTGAGTAAAACGAAGGTAAGAGTAACTGTGATAAGCTGAAAATGAGGTGAGATTCGAAGACAATAGAAATGTGTGGATATTTGGTGGAAGACACCAGGAGTAAAAAAAAAAAAGGAGTGAAAATACCCACACTAGATTAAGAAAATGAAATGATGAACGGATGACAACAGGAATGTATAATGATAAAAAATGGCGTTAGGGAATTAAACGGAGCTCGGTGCGAAAGGGAAGAGTACAATTAGTAGGACAGAAAGACAGAAGGAAGGAAGGGGGGATGGGGGTTAGGTATGCTAAGACTTCTGCTCGGATGATGAGACAGAAAAACAAACAGAGATGGAGGAGAAACAGGGATAATGGTAGGCTAGGACAGCTGGCCGGATGATCTATAAGGCCCGCCCACCGTCATCATTATTCACGATACTTTTCTGTTCTCCTCTTTGTCTCGGCTCGTGGGTGTGGAAGAGAGTGGCAATGGAGGAGACAAAATATCAGGGCTTACGGAATGATGTGAAACGTCCCCTAGTTCTTACATGTTCCTTCGCCTACTTTATCTTCCTTCTACTTTTCTTCCTCACTCTTACTCGTCTTCTTTTTCCTCCCCCCCGCCCTATTTTTTCCTGTCTTCTCTTCTTCTTCCTTCTTCTATTCCCCTTTGTCCTTCCTTTTTTTCCTTTTCTTTCCCTCTTCTTTTTGTGCTTTTCTGCTTCTTCATTTTTCTTTTTATGCTGTCCTTTTCCTCCCCCTCTCCCATTTACTCCTCTTGGTACTAATATTTTTTCCCCTTTTTCTTCTCCTTCTCCTTCCCACTTTATCCGCCTTCTCCTCCTCCTCGTCTTCCTCCTTCTTTTCCTCCTTCATGAACTTTCTCATGGTCAGGACAACAGTAGTGTTTTATTACAGCTACGGCCAGACGATTTCATTCAGCTGATACAGTATAGGGGCCTGAGAGTGCTAATACGAACAGTTTCATAACAGTGCCACATTATATACTAGAAAGTGGTAGTCAAGTGACTGGAGAGGTAATCTGCCGTATGATAAGATGAGAGTTCTTTCCCAGGGTGGACAAGGAATTCTCCCATGATATTCATTTTGATAGAACAGACTTTACTGATCTTTCACAATCCCCGTTAACACGTGAAAAGCGCAAATAATCTGTCCTGAATGAGACAGCCCTAGAATGTGTTCAGTATAGAGAGTGGGTGTTAGTGCCCAAGTAGTGACATGTGGAGGTGTTTAGGTCTCAGGAAACTGATTATTAAGTCATATCCAGAGCTGGTTACACAAAAATGCATGCACTAAACTTTGGTAAAATGCTGATTCTTTTTCTACTCTGAACAAGCAACAAAAACAATATGAGGTATATGGAGTATGGAGTAAGTCTAAAGCAAATCAACGAAAAAAGTCATCCAGTTAATTGATCACAAAATGATATCAGATGTACTGAAGAAGTATCTGAATTTACCAGTAAATATGTAAGGAGGAAGAGGATAGGATAGGATTAGGGGACAGGCGGCAAGGTGAAGGAAGGAAGAGAAGAGAAGGAGAAAATTGAAGTAGATAAGGAAAAATGAGCTGGAAGAAAGTAAAAAGAAGTAGGGAAAGAGAAGATAAGGGAGTGATCAGTATAAGGCAAGAGAGAAAGCATATGAGAAAAGGAGGGAAGATAGAAGAAGGGAGAAAGGAGGGAAGAAAAGATCAGCAAAGAATCAATGTAAGGTAAAAGGGAAAAAAAAAACAGAAGGAAGAAGGGGAAAAACATAGGAGAAGAAGGGACGAAGGAGGAAAGGAGATACACAAAGAATCAACGTAAGATAAAAGAGAAAGCTAAGGGAAAGTGGAAAGAGGGCAGGGTGAGAAGAGAAGAAGAGGAAGAGGACATTGGGGAAAAAAAAAAAAAAGAAGAGAAAGTCAGAGGACAACGGAGAACAGAAGGGTAAGGAAAAATATGAAGGAAATCACAATAAAGTATGAGTGAAGGCAGAATGAAAGTAGGAAAGTGGGAAAGGACGGATGAAGGAGGAAAAAAAAAAGAAAAGATGATGTCAGAAGGAGAGACAACAGAGAAGGTTGGAGGACGAGGGAAAGAAAATAAGGGGACGAAGGAAGGAAGGAGAGGAAGAAAAGATAAGAGGATAATTAGTGAAAGCCAAAAGTGAATGCTGAAGTGAAAAGAAAAGAAAAAAGAAAGGGCTGGGAAGAGAATGGAGGATGCTGGAAGGGGGGGAGGTAAGGGAGGGAATCAGTGTAAGGCACGAGTATAGGCAGAAAAGAGGACAAAGATCGAAAGAGGGAAGGAAGGATGAAGGAGGGAGGGAAGGAAGGATGAAGGAGGGAGAGAGGGAAGTAAGGAAGGAAGACGGTAAGAAGGGAATCAGTATGTCATGAGAGAAGGCTGGGATGCAGGGGAAGGACTAATGAAAGACAAGAGACAGGGGTAGGAAGAGAGAATGAAGGAACGGAGTGAGAAGATAGGTAACAACAAAAACAACTTGCAACAGCTAGGTGGCGACATTGACCACTGACATTTCGGGCATGAAACAACATCAGTATTTACAGCCAGCTTCACCTTCGCTATCTTTACAAATGAGGAGAGTTATGGGAAATCACATGGAGGCATAGAATATTACCATAACCACAAGAGATTTTAAAGCAGTAAATATAACTTCAACATGCATGGTCTAAAAGCAGCTCTTTTTACTACCACATATGATTTTAAGGCCACGAATAAACTTCTGCCTCACCAGCATCACAAAAGGTAGTAAAGTACAGAGTATTAATACCATCATACAAGTACAGTATTAAAGTAGAAGATATTGAAATTAACAAGCAAGGTGTCAGAGTAAGCAAATATTACCACCATCACTCCAGGTTTTAAAGCAGCGGGTGTTACCATCATCATACGCCGTTTTAAAATAGGAATGATTACAAACACCAACATCATTATGCAATAGAGTTAGTTGCTAAAAATGGGTACTAAAACACACTGTTATGATAGTGACTTCCGTGACTCAGTGATACGATCTTCAGAGCCCAGCAGACATCCAAGATTAATGTGCAAAACTTTCACAACTGATCGCCAAAAAATCTGGGTAAACTAACCCACGCACAAACATACACACAA
>JAGKTI010035939.1:0-11161 GCA_018397915.1 Birgus latro | reverse complement strand
TAAGGTAAGTTACCTACAAACCAAATTTGAAAACTGATCGCAAAACTCGACGGAATTCAGCCATTGCGTTTTGCATAAGCCAGTCCAAAAATAAATACAGTCATTTAGGCCGTAACCTAACCTAACCTAATTTCAGCAATGTCATCTTGATGGAGTTTGGTTATTTAGGCCGTTAGGCGATTCGGCTGTTTGCCAGTTTGGACGTTACGGCCTAAATGACTTACAGTAATAGACTTCTGCAGATCCACATAGTTGGTATTTCCTAAGGGTTTGGTGAATATTCGTCCACAACTTTTCAAAGTATGTAGGGAACGCGCACACACACACACACACTTGAGGCACCGAGCAGGGAAGACATACGTCACATCGCTCCGCCAGGCCAAGACTGGCTACAACGGGCTATACCTAATTTAGTTTCTTTATATGAGTCAAGCTCTGTACCAGGTTAAACTAAGTGGTGCCCTAATATAAATGAGGAAGTTCTAAAGTAAGACTGTTTTTCAAATAGCAGAATAAGCAAAGTAGTGCAGGAGTGTGCCAATCAGCTGATTGTGTTTTGTCTACGTGCCGTGGAATGTAAGTAGAATCTCTGCTTTTAGTACCACATGATGGCCACCTACTTTAGTAAGACAAGTTTGGAAGGAGCTAAGAAAAGAGATAAACGTAGGAAGCAGGGTGATCATTTCTACCAGGAACTGTTGAAATGGAGACGTACAGTACTGGACAATAAGCTGGTAGAATGGGTAAGCAGATTGGAGATGGCATTTCAGAGTGAAATGGATGAAATTAAGAAACAATTGCACATGCAGAAGGAGGAAACAGAAAAATTAGTAAAGGGAGTAAAAAATAAAGACACAACAAAAGATGAGCTATAGTAGACGTGGGTTCAGTTAGATGGAAAGTTAGTGGAATGGCAAGTACAGTTGTCAACCACGAGAGTATCTTGGAGTTCAAAAATGATAGAGACAGTTAGGCACGTAAGCAATCTGATAGGTCAGAGCAGTGATATTGAGGAGAAGATAACCCAGGTGAATGAAGCGATGCAAAGCTACAAAAATGATGTGGAAACTACGTATACTGAAATGATGAAAGTAAAGAAAGACTTGGAAACAAGAGTTGAAGAAAAAGCATTAAAAAGGAAGTGAAAAGAATAATCCAAATCAATCCCAAATGGGTCAGAGATTCGGCAGATATCAACAAATCTATAGTAATCACTGGGATAGAGGAGAAAGAAATAGCTAAAACACAAGATCTCGAGAGACAAAAAAGAAATGGCAAATGTAATAAGTATATTGAAGGAAGTACCACAGGATATCTGCAGTAAAGACATAGAGGAGCATAAAAGGCTGGGGAAATATGAGAGAAATAAATCAAGGTCCCTAAAAGAAACATTCCCGAGTGTTAACACTGTGGAGGAGGTACTACGAAATGCAAAGAAATTTATGGAAAAAGAGGAGTTCAAAAATGTATGGATAAAAAGATGCCCAACTCAAGGGGAAATGGAATTACTGAAAGAGAAGAGGGAGGAGGCAATAACAAAGAACGAGGGAAGATCAGAGGAGGAGAAAGATACATTTTTTTTACAAAGTACATTGGATTGCAGGTTCGAAAGTGGTACTTAACCGGGAGGGAATAAAAAGAAGGAAGGTAGTAGACCTACGTCATGACAAGTATGTAAACAAGATGATTAAGTTGATGTACTCAAATGTAGATGGAATGGTATATTAGAGATGAATGATTACATCAAAGAAAATGAACCACATATTATTTGCCTAACTGAAACAAAATTAACAACAAGGATATCAAACGACAACCTAAACCTAGAGGAATACAATATATGGAGAAGAGATTTGAACTTTAAAAAAAAGGAGGAAGAATTATGATATTAACAATGAAAAATCAAGAAGTAAAAGAAATAGAACTAGATACACCCTTGCAGTTTGAAGTGCTTGAGGTTGAAATTAATACATCTGAAGGGAAAGTAATTGTGGCAAATTCATACATGCCACTCAGATCAAACATATGGGAAAAAGGCGAGTATAAGGATCTGGTAGGGAGTACAATTCAGAGTTTAAGAGCATTACTACATAGAATGGAGGAGAAACCGGAAAGAATTATACTAACTGGAGTCTTTAATACAAATTTAAATTGGAATATTCTAGATATAATAAACCAGGAAAGCTGTTGGGACCAAAAGCTCCTGGATCTAGTGCAGGAGTTTTTCCTAACGCAACATGTAAAAGAAAGCACCAGAAAAAGGGGACTTGATGTACCATCAGTATTAGATCTTATATTTACTAGGCAAGAAAATCTATCTATCTATCTATCTATTGCCAGACACCATAATCCCGTAAGGGGTGGCCATTTGACTTTGAGTTTTTTTTTTTTTTATCGACAATATTATGTATCGCCCTCCATTTGGCAAAAGCGACCATGCAGTATTAAATTGCAACTTCAGAATTGCATATGACATAGTAACCAGTAATGAAAGTTACAAAAAGAGCCTTAACTATAAAAAGGGAAACTACCACTACCTAAAGAAGTACTTCTCAGAAATAGATTGGAGAAAGGAACTTAGAGAACAAGATTTTTATGTTATATATAAAGAATTCTGTGAACTTTACGAAATAGGAGTCTAAAAGTACATCCCACAGCACAAAGAAGCAGAAAAGAAGATAAAGAAATGGTTTGATACAGAATGTAAGAAATCAAACGAAAAAAGAGACGTTGTGGAACAGATACAGAAGACACAATAGTGAGAGGGCATATAACAGGCAAGAAATGATTATACAAGGATAAGGAGAGAAGCAAAAATACAGTTTGAGGAGGACATCATAAACAAAAGTAGTGATCAGCCGAAGCTATTTTGCAGCTACATCCGAAGCGAAACCAAAGTAAAAGATAAAATACAATCCATTACGGATGAAGGGATCCTCTATGACCAAGAGAAAGATATTTGTGAAGTACTAAATAAGAACTTCCAATCAGTTTTTTAAGGAAGAAAATAATTTTGAGAGGGATGATATGGGACATGCATGCCCACACATATTACCAGATATACAACTATCAGAAAAAGAAATACAGGAGCTCACTAAATTAGACAATAGAAAAGCAAATGGTCCTGATGAAATTTCATGTTGGGTGCTACATGTGGAAAGGAGTTAAGTAAACCAATCCTTAATATTCAAGGAATCCTTGGGACAAGGTAAACTACCTGATATGTGGAAGAAAGCTAACATTGTTCCCTTATTCAAGAAAGGGAATAGACAAAATCCACTCATCTATCGACCAGTATCACCAACCAGTGTTGTAAGCAAGGTACTAGAAAAGCTGATAAGAAAAGTTTGGGTAAATCATCTACAAGAACGCAATATGATAACAGAAAGACAGTTTGGTTTCAGAAAGGGATAATCATGTGTTACTTGAGCTACTATGATAGAGTAATAGAAACACTACAGAAAAGAGAAGGATGGGTGGACAGGATCTATTTAGATTTCAAGAAAGCATTTGACAGAGTACCGCACCAAAGACTTTTATAGAAACTGTTCCATCTAGGAGGAATCCGAGGCAAACTGTATTGTTGGATGCAAGATTTTCTATTAAAAAAAAAAAAAAGGGAAATGAGAACAGTACTAAGGGGAAGTCACTTATCATGGAGGGAAGTGACTAGTGCAGTTCCAGAGGGCTCGGTGCTAGCACCAATTATGTTCTAAGTGTATATAAATGACATAGATAGCAACACTGGAAATGAAAGCTATTTAAATATCTTTGCTGATGATGCAAAAATACAAAGGAGAATTACTAATGCAGACTCTTGAAAAGAGCTACAAGAAGAATTAAATAAACTTCATGAATGGAGCAATACATGGCAAATGGATTTCAGTGTGGACAAGTGTTGTGTAATCAAGTTTTGTAAAAGTGGAAAGAGACCAGATTGGGATCATAAATTAGGAAGTAAAACCCTACACACATCAGAAAGAGAGAAGGACTTTGGTGTGATTATCAATAACAGATATCTTCGCCGATTACATCAGTGAGAAGGTACGGAACATGTATACACTGCTTGCAAATATGAGAATAACATTCACATACATAAATGAAGACATGTTAAGAAAGATAACATCATTCATCAGACCAACCCTGGAGTATGCGTCAGTGGTCTGGAGTCCTCACCTCAAAAAACACATAGATAAGATTGAAAAAGTTCAAAGGGCCGTTACAATATGGGTACCAAGCTTAAGGGTTCTAAGCTACGAGGAGAGACTAGAAAAACTGAATCTACCTACACTACAGGAAGAAGGAAAAGAGGAGACATGATTATGCTATATAAATGCATATCAGGGAAGGAGAAAATAGACATAAATGATTACATAACCTATGGGGATGCATCAGCAAGAGGACACTGCAAAAAACTGCATAAAAAGAGAGGCGATAAAGACGTAAGGAAATTTAGTTTCCCAAACAGGGCAATTGATCAGTGGAATGCACTACCGAATGAAATGGTGTGTGCTAAAACAAATCATTAATTTAAGAATATGTACGATAAAAATGGTTTAAGACACGGGGCAGTACGAGCTTGATTCATTCCTGTAAAGATACAATTAGGTGAGAATACACACACACACACACACACACACACGTGCGCATCGAGCAAAAAATATTCTGTTCTTCCAATCCTTGGTGCGGGTGAAACGAAGTATAACTCCAAGTAACACTTTAAATGACATAAGAGCACATTGAATATGATTCTGCAAAATACTCTAAGTCACACTGGATAATACAGTACTGCTCTTTGAATAACCATTAAAAACTAAATAGCACAGTGAAGAAAAGTTTGAAAATTTTTGAATAACACTGAACATTCATTAACAATGAATAATAATAAATAATATCTTGAATGGCAGTGAATAACACTTTTGCACTCTATTAAAACCAATAATGCTTTGCTTAACCAGTCACGTCCCAACCTATTTCCAACCTCCAACCTCCGATACCCCACAGTCCCGAGCATTTTCGGAATTTTTATTTTTTGGCTCAAACCTTCCCTTCTGGTGAGAAACATCGAAAATTCATAGAGAAATCGCCGTCCTGATCCTATAAATGGTGCTACATGTGATGAGTAAGCCTTACGTTTTCCCTCTTTCTCAGGGTACCTCGCTAAAGAAAACGAACTACGGAAGGGTTAACTAATTCAAGCCACTTTAAATTACGTATTTATTTATGCATTTGGTACAAATTTATGTGTAGTACAAGTCTATATTGGTTTTCACACATTTATATAGGCAATAGAAGCATTGTTCAGTCACCAAACACATCCACATATGGCACCTTCCTTTATGACATTACCACCTCATCACTTCTGTTTTTTTCTTGCTCTAGCTTCTTTATGCCTTTGTCCTCCACCTCAGGAATCACTTTCACCGTAAATTTCGTCATTGGAAAGACCGTGAGGCAACATACCTTTACTGGCCAGGTTACTGCTAACAGGTGAATTGCCCAGTGTGGGGGGAAGGGGGGGAGGTTAGGTGGGTCCAGGCAGTATTCCTGCTTGACAGCAGTTAACCCGCCGAGTCCCATCAACGTACGATGCACGTCGCTACTTTTTTCCGCGGACAGACCCAACAACGTGCATCGTACGTCACGCAATTGCAAGGCCCATTGTGTGCACATTTTTCAACATTCGCGGGTGATTTTTTGGTAGGCATATGTGGGAGACCTTCCTCTACCTGCTGTCAAGCGGGGATACTGCCTGGCCCCTCCTAACCCCCCCTTCCCCTCCCTCCCCCCACACTGGGCAATTCACCTGTTAGCAGTAACCTAGCCAGTAAAGGTATGTTGCCCCACGGTCTCTCTAATGACGAAATTCATGGTGAAAGTGATTTCTGAGGTGGAGGACAAAGAAACAAAGAAGCTAGAGGTAGAAACAAACAGAAGTGATGAGGTGGTAATGTCGTAAAGGAAGGTGCCATATACTGGGGTTTTGGGTAAGTGAACAATGCTTATAAACACGTATATTATTATGTGAAAACCATTATAGACTTTTACTACACATAAATTCGTACCAAATTAATGAAATAAGTACGTAATTAAAAGTGGCTTGAATTAGTCAACCCTTCCATAGTTCGTTTTCTTAGCCAGGTTCCCCGAAAAAGAAGGAAAATGTAAGGTTGAGTGACACCTGTATCAACATTTTTTTTACCTCAGGATCGCGATTTCACTATGAATTTTCGATATTTGTCACCAAAAGCGAAGGTTTCAGCCAAAAAACAAAAAGTCGAAAATCGGTCGGGATCTGGAGGTAGGCAGGGTAAAAAAAAAACGGTCGGGACTCGGCGGGTTAAAGGAAGGTCTCCCACATATACTGTACCTACCAAAAATCACCCATGAAACTTGAAAATTGTGCAAACTATGACCCTTGCAATTGCGCAACATACCCTTACATTGATGAGTGTAGCTGTGATAAAACGTTGCGACGTACCCATATGTCGATGGGATTCCTCTGATTAACAAATGAATGTAACTTTAAGTAACACTGAATAATCATGACTAGCACTGGCTTACATTCTGAATAAAACTGAATAAGACGGTGTTGCACTTTAGGTAACATATGAGTACAAATGAATAACATGGTGAATACTATAACAATGAATATTTTTTTAAATTTCGGTTGTGTAACATTCAATAACAATGAATAACACTTTGAATAATATTTTGAAGAGCAATGAATAATATATTGAGTACACTTACCACTGAAGCTCTTATCATATGCTGCATCTGGAAAAAAAAAAAAAAAAGTGAATTATATCCACACGTCAGAAACGTAAAAATTGTTCAAGATATATTGCCTATTCATTATCTGTTTCCATACGCTAAATTAAAAAATTATGCGGAAATTTAATATCATGTACAGTTTGTTCACAAAATTACATTTTTAAATCATGAAGCCCAGAGAAATTTAAGCTTACCAGATTTTGGCTTCAGTATCGCAAGGAACAAGAAATTGGATTTGCTCTGGTGTTCCAGTGATCTGGAGGGAGCCGAAGGATCACAGTGGTGACTGCTACCTTTGCGCATGTAATGTTCAAGGATACAACAATAAGAATAAAGAAATTCTTTATCCAAACCTCTCATCTGCCTTACAACCTGTGGCTCATGAACCAGATATGACCGTCCAAATACCACCTGAGAACCTTGAAAACATACGTTGTAATGCTGACCAAGAAAGCAGTGGCAACAGTGATGATGTAGGCTTCCAGTGTGACTGCAATAACACAGAAACTCAACTGTTTTCGAACATAAACTGAATGTTCTGGAGAGAGATGTAGGCCTTGTTAAGGAGTATGCTGAGATTTTAGTTTCAGATTTAAATTTAAAAAAGTATTAGCGGCTGATGTATCATTCTTCTGGTACGTACTAGAGCCAAGAAAACAATTTTCTCCTATATTTTAAACAAGAATCCCCACGTGACAAGTGGTCTGGCGGAGGGTTAGTGCCCCTCCCCTGAAAACAACAAACTAAAAATACGAACAAGAAGCCTCGGACCAGCACTGACCAACAGTCGACGACTAAGGACCGAACAAAGGACATGGTACGGATTGCGACATGGAATGCAAGGGGTGCGAATGATAAGGTGAGAGAGAGAGAGAGAGATTATCCAGGTGCTTGAGGACACAGAAGTGGATGTATGTGGAATAAATGAGGCAAAATGGAGAGGTGAGAGTGTGAGAGAATGGGAGTATTGATGGGGTACATGCACGGCAGTAAGTGAGAATCAGAAGGCAAAAGAAGGAGTTTGTATTGTTGTACAAGAAATGGAAGGAGAATATAAGAGAGTATGGATCTGTCGGCCCGAAGATTGTGTGAGTAAAACTAAAGTTGGACTACAAATGTGGGCGATTGTGTGTGTGTATGCACCAAAGCAAGGTCGTACAAGGAGAGTGAAAGAAGAGTTCTGGACAAGTGAGGAAGCATGCATGGAAAAGTTTCAATGGAATGAGAGAGTGTTTTTGACTGGGGATATGAATGGAAAAGTAGGGAATGTGAAGGTTGATGGAGTAGTTGGTGAGTGGGATGTGCCTACAAAAGTGGATGGCAGTGCTGTAGTCACCATTTGTGCAGGAAAGGCGTTGGTGATAGCCAATACCCTCTTTAAACACAAAATAATCCGCAGGTATACGTGGTGAGTGACGAGAAGAGAGGGTGGTGAACTGAATGAACGGAAGGCAATGATTGATTATGTGTGTGTCGGTGAAAGGATGGGAAGGTGTGTAATGGATGTAAAAACATACAGATGTTGGGGGAGTGAACTTTCACCACCACCATTTGGTGGTGGTGAAAGTCAAAGTTCAAATGAAATGGAGGAGAAGGAGCAGGGAAGGACAGGAGGAAGTAGTCCATAAAAGGAGGGTAGAAAGGTTCCAAGAGGATGGAAAAAAGGCAGAATATAAGAGAGAAGTGGAGGAGCAATTGGGTAAATATGATTTGGAGCAGATGAGGGATGTGGAAGGTGTGTGCAAGATATTTACAGAAGAAATCTGTGCAGCATGTGTGGTGGTGTGTGGGGTGAAAAGACGAAAGGGAGTGCAAGGAACAGTATGGTAGAATGAAGAGGTGAAAGAGGCTGTGGCACAAAAGAGGAAAGCATATAATGGGTGAATGAGAAACGGCGCCCTGGAGGAAGTTGAGAGACAAAAGATAGAGTTATACGGAGAGAGGAAGAGAGAGGTGAAAAGATTATTAAGAGAGATTAAGAAGAGAGTGGATGAGGAATTTGAATGAAATTGGAGTGTAAAGTGGAGGGAATGTAAGAAAATGTTCTGGAAAGAGAGTTAGACAGGGTGATAAAGAAGTAAGTCAGGAAGTGAAAGATAAAAATGGTAGATTACTAGTGGAGAAGGGAGAAAAAGTAAACAGATGGAAAGAACACTTAAAGGAATTGTTGAAAATAGAGAATGAAGGTAATGCGAGTATAAGTGGCTGGGGAATGGCTGGGAGGAGGAGAGAGGTGAGAAGAGAGGAAGGAATCAGTAGGTTGGAAGTAGTGGAAGCAATGAAGACAGTTAAAATGGGGAAAGCTCCAGGAATTGATGGTAGCGTCCCGGAGGATTGGAAGTCAGGTATAATTATTCCGCTGTTCAAAGGGAAAGGGGAAAAAGAAGTGAATGGTAATTATAGGGGCATTTGTCTTCTCAGTGTAATAGGAAAAGTATATGGTAGGATACTCATTGACAGAGTTAGGGAAGTAACAGAGGAATTAGTTGGAGAAGAACGGGAGGTTTTAGGAAGGGAAGAGGTTGTGTAGATCAGATATTCATTCACAGGTCTTTAGTGGAAAAGAAGGGAAAGATGTTGTATGCAGCCTTCATGGATTTGGAGAAAGCATATGACAGGGTGGATAGACAAGGAATATGGAAAGTATTAAGAATATATGGGATGTTGTTGAAGGCCGTGAAGAGTATGTATGAGGGTGCTAAGGCTGCAGTGCATGTGGATAATGAACTGAGTGAATTTTTCTATCTGAATGTTGGATTGAAACAAGGATATGTCATGTCCCCATGGTTGTTCAGTCTGTATATGTATGGGGTTAAAAAGGAGATACAAGTAGGGCAGTGGATGTTGGAGCGACCCTAATGAGAAAGAGCAGTGTTTGGAAACTCCTTGTACTGTTGTTTGCAGATGATACTGTATTGATAAGTGAAGACGAAGGGGAACTACAAAGCTTGGTGAATGAGTTTGGGAGTGTGTGTAAGAAACGGAATCTAAAGGTGAATGTAGGGAAGAATAAAGTTACGGTCTTCGAGAGAGGTGAAGTCACTGAATGTACAGTGAGGCTGGATGAGGAGGAAATTCTTTTATTCCCCGAACTGCAGCTCCCTGGAACTCGTTTCCCTGGAGTTGTTTTCCCCCAAACTTCAACCTACAACTGTTCAAATCCAACTGTTACAGATATTTTTAGAATAGAGGGCGCCAATAATCTTGTATGGATAATTTCTTTTAATCATTTGTTTTTCCTTCCTCTGTTCTGTTGTTTAAAAAAGAAAATGGATACTGTGAATGCGTTTAAGTACTTGGGTAGTGTGATGAGTAAGGATGAAAGTTTAGAGGGTGAAGTGTTTGAAAGTGTACAACAGGGAGGAATGGTTGCTGGTTATTTGAAAGCAGTAATAAGGAACAGGATAATGAGCATGGAAGTAAAAAAATTACTGCATGACCATAGTGTGATACCAGCTGTAACGTATGGAAGTGAAGCTTGGACCTTGTTGGAAGGACACAAGTCAAGAGTGAGAGCAGTGGAAATGAGTTATTTGAGAGGAGCATGTGGAATCACATGGAGAGACAGACTGACAAATGAGGAAGTGAAGGAGCTTTGTGGTGTGGATGTGGATGTGATAGGAAGCGTTAAGAGGAATACACTGAGGTGGTTTGGCCATGTGGAGTTGATGGAGAGTGAGAGACTAACAAGAAGAGTGTATGCGAGGCAGGTGGAGGGGGGAAAGGGATGGGAAGGCCGAGAATGAGATGGAGGGATGAAGTGGAGAGGTATATGAGAGACGGGGGTGTGTGCTGGGAGCAAGGCAGTGAAGTGGCATTAGAGAGACCGACATGGAGGCGATTTGTTTGTGGCCATCTCTTACAGGATTGAGGCGTCTGGCAATAGATAGACAATAGATTGCTTAGTAGAAAAGAGTGATGTCACTTACGGTGCTGATGAGTGTAGACTATTCACTCAGTCTTCGAGAAGAAGTCTTAAGGCAGTTGTTTTACACAGTGGTAACATATATGCTTCTGTTCCTGTAGCTCATTTAGTGCACCTCAAGGAAATACCGGTATATGAAAACTTCATTATTTTAAAATAAGATTAATTACAAACTCCAAACTGGATGATTTGTGGAGCCTGAAGGGTAGCCTGCTTTGTATGCTGCCTGTACTGTGGCACTAAGGTAGTACTGAAATACATACTGAAGAACCAATGTCTGAAGATCAGATAACCATGACTCTGTATACAATATCTGTGGAGTCCAAATATGACAATATTGGGTCGGGTTACCCTGGATGTTAACTAGCCCTGAATATCCTACATATTATCATACAGCTAAGGCTTAGTTAAATTCCCTCTAAAGAAGGCTGAGAGATAAACCTGATCACTTTACAATTTATGACA
>JAGKTI010035938.1:0-11161 GCA_018397915.1 Birgus latro | reverse complement strand
TGTGTGTGTGTATGTGTGTGTGTGTACATGAGAATTTGTTTGCGGCCATCCCTTATGCGACTGTCTGGCAATAGATATATAGATAGATGGCAACATTTAAATCTTGCCATCGGAGGAACATAGCCCCATCAAAAATAAGAGGGGCTCCTTGAAGAGATAGTACTACTCGTACGTTAGCTGAGAGATCACTGCTCTAAAAAAAAATCAAGTGTGGAGTAGAGGAAAGGACTTCTAGCAATAAGAGGGTTAACTTCCTACACAGTACTTCCCAAGACCAGTGGAGTAAGGGAAAATGGAGAGGAAAGGGGGTGTGGGATTGGAGGAGGGAGAGGGAGACGACGACGACGGAAAGATGAGAGGAGGGAGTGGGGGAGAGGGGAGGGGGGAGACGACGGGAAGCAGACACATTTGTCCTTAAGTCATAAAAATGGACCTGCGAGCTACTTATAAGAAAATTCAGACCGCATTGAAAAAATTACTAGAGGTTTGCATAAGCCTTGAAATAAGACGTACAGTAAGAGGGATGTTAGTTATTTCACATTTATTTATTTTTTTATAGTTGTTTCTTGTTCCCTTTAGTAGCACATATATCTGTGAATGCACTGTACAACATAATCCATGCTACACAAGTTTCAAATTTATGCTGTATTAGTAGAGGTAGCAGGTATACGCAAAATTAAGACATTATATTTCCAGTTTCATCCTCTTCCGAAATGTGGAGACATCGATATTTTTCGCAGGCACTGCATATACAGCACTCGAACTCCTGCATTCACGGCTCACTCACTGATAATACCAGTAACAAAGTCCTGTAATCTCATCTGTGTAGGGAAAGAGGGCAGAATGATGCTGAGGCTGAAACAAATCACCTCTCGTCCTCCTACACCTCAAAGATACAAGTTCTTGTTTGGAATTTCTAAACACCCCTTCTTAGCAATTTATACTGCACATTACACTCCAGCAGTATATGCCCTTGATGCAAACTATGTCCATATTAAAACCAAAAAAGCACAATATAATGTCAACTTTATAAGACGAGTTAAGGAAAACATTCCTTCAATGCGTTCCCGGCAACGTACCCGCTTGCGTTCTTCTCTTCAATACACCCTTCCTTCTCGATCGTCTCTCATCTCCATCCCACTATCCCTCTTTTCCTTCAGTCTTCTTGCCCTAGTCCCTAGTTTCCCTCCCCATCCCCTCACTCCCACACATCCCTCCTCCTCCTCGTTCGTTCCCTGCCCCCTCCCGCCTCTCTTCCTCCACGGACATTCTCCCCCTCCTCCACCTTGGCGCCTCTTCCCTTCTTGCTAGATCTAGTAATCAGCTTAACTGCCACACATTGAAATCCATATAAATGATCTGAAACTTTATCAAAATATATACAAACTACAATAAATACAGTAGTTGCAAATGTAATAGTTACTTCATATACAAGTCTAAAACGATTTTAGAGCAGTGTCTTACGTCCTGGGTGTTAACACGATGATCAGCCAGTTTACTTCAACCATCTCAGCCACAAACACACCCTTTAACTCTATTCTTATCTACCAAACAACAGTTGGGCATAATTACAATAACATTTGAGTGAACTACAAAGAAAAAAGTATTAGTATTTACAGCATTTTGTACACGTCAAGCTGCAGCATCGGCTGATATCTCTTCCTCCCCTCAACGTTTGGTGAACACTGACTGGCGTAGACGCAGAGTACTTCCCAGCCGAGAAACTCTCAAGATTAGAAATCCAGCCGCTAGAAGGTGCTGAATGGGTACAGTGCACTAGAAGAACGGTCGGGGACCAGGGTAAACTTTATTAGTACTCTAAGGCTCCTATATTCACTCACAGCTACACAAAAACCGACAGGTGTTAGCTGGAAAAGAACATTAAAAACTGTTCCGACCACGAGAAGGTTAATGGTAGCAGCACTATTAACACTCGGGTTCCTATATTCACTCTCAGCTGAATTAAATCGTCTGTTCTAAGTGGGAATAAAACGTTAGTTCTTCCGACACGTTACACTGACAGGTCGTTGTACTTACAGTCGTATTCTAAGTGGCTATGGACATTTTGAAACACCTCTTCCTTGGCGATTTATTCTGCACACTACCCCTCAATATCTTCTTGTATGCAACTGACACGAACTATGTCCATTTTAAAACGATAAGAATGGGACACAAATTCCAGAGATGTTGGTCCCATAGGGCATGAGCAGGCTGATCTGTCAGAGCTGCTTGTAACCTCCCCCATCCTGTTGTCAGTTTCCTAGTCTCCAAGGCGACTGTAAGGTTAATCCGGAGAGGGTCAAGGAAGATCTGGATCTGTGCAATGATGCCCGTTCTGCCAGCTTCTCCATCCAGCACGGCAGCACCATGACAACTGCTTTGGAGTGAGATACGTACGGTGAACGGCATAGTGTAAAATCATATGATGGCACCGACAGGACCGGTTAGCTGTGTTGCCTGGTTATATAAGACGTCCCTCAGCTCGCTTCCTGTCCCTCCTACGGAGGGAGGTGGACTGCAGGACAAGAGTAATTTAAGCCTCCAGTCCATTGGGTTCATAACTTCAGATTAGCCTTGAGTTGCAACCACTACTATTACTACTGTCCCACCTTCACCCGCCGCTGTGATGTGGCCGTCCCCCGCATTCGCCTGGGGTATAGCACCGTGGGGCAGATCGCCATATTTTCTACATATTACTTTTTACACTGCTATCGTCCTCTTTAGATCCCTCTAGTTTATTATTACTTACTAACTTGTGTCAATGCTGTTCTTCATTACTCATATCAGACATAATTCTTGTTAAACCTTCCTGCATATTCCCGTCAATAATCATTACCTCCGCTAATGAAGTTGGAGAAGGTTATGCATTCGCTCCTGTTTGTTTGTTTGTTTTTCCATAAGATATTTCAAAAGTTATTGACAGATTTCAATGAAATTTTGTGGACATGAGAGTCATGGCCCAAGGAAGGGCTGATTAAATTTTGGTGGTGGTCTAGAGTTCGAGTCCCACTTCAGAACTGTTCTTTGTTTGTTTGGTCACAAGATATCTCAGAAAGTTATTAAAGGATTTTAATGAAATTATGTGAGTATGTGGGTCATGGGCTAAGAAAGAGCTGATTAAATCTGGTGGTGATCTGAGTTGTCTGGTACAGGCGTTGGCGGAGGTATGCGTTTCTGAGTCCTCGTTGTTAACTTTTGTTCTAATCTCGCACAACGCATATTATGCTTCTCTTAATCACCTTCACTACCTCTGTGTAATGTTCCTCATGCATCCACGAATATCATGATATTCATTCAGAAAAAGGCACTCGCTCATCATTCACTTGTAACTTTACTGACGAGGGTGATAGTGAGTGAAATATTATGACATTAGAGTGGGTCATTTATTATATTTAGTGACATGAAATCCTGATATACTGTATATGTACACGTAAAGTTAATGTCAAAGATCCTCAATACAATGTTTACCTATGCTGAAAATACAGGTCCAGTCGTCAGTCATAGTCTCTGATCACTTTCTAATTCGTAACCCTCGCTGGAAGGACGTTGTAGGCAGGTTTTCACACCGAACGAAGGCCTACTGTTGGGTTGTTTGAACCAGTTCCGCACTACGCAAGTAATAGTGTCTTGACGAATTGTTCCTCGCTCCGTCTAACAAAGATTAAAACTACTACTTTAATACCTTCATTACGATTTTTTTTACTTTAATCTTGTTATTTCTTGAATATTTTATTCAGTTTGGAAATTATTTCTATAGTACCGAAGGAATTAATGAGGGTTACTGCTAACCCCTTAAATTCGGAGAACTTCCCCCAAACCTTGATGAAATCATTAGGAGGAACATCAGTATTTAATAAAATCCGTCGGCTGAAAAGGACAACACTGAGCAGAACAGGTCTTTGTTCAGTGCGAATCCCGAACTACATTTTATCCCCAGCCGGGGGGAAAATCAAAGAGTCAGCATACATTATGGCTCACAACCGTTCAGCCAAATACTAAAGTCCGTCCGCCTTGCCCGCCTCTTCTCCATCCTGGATTCATAGAGGCTTGGGTGAGACGCACGAAACAAAAGTGTGTAGTATCACCCATAGATGACTGATAATATGCACCTCAGTCCATTACGCTTCGTTCAAGCACATATGAATCCAGCAGTGAGAAAGGCGACAGAGGCGAATTGATTTTATTATTAAGTGTACATCATAGAGATTCATATGGTGGATAAACGGATGTCTATACTGTATCGTGAGTCTATCTATCTATTGCCAGACGCCATAATCCCGTAAGGGGTGACCATTTGACTTTGAGTTATTTGTTTTACGAGCAGCAGCACTAACCCTTCACCAACCCACTTGTTGACGCGCAGGGAGCACGTATGGTTTGGTCATATGGTTACCACCCAGCGCTGTAGATGGTTTCTTGGCTTACAGGAAACAATCTGGCTTGTCACTCAATGTAAATCCACCTGTAAGGGAAAGAAAAGCAATAAGAAGTGACAGGAAAGATGGGAGGAATAGGAGGTGAGGAAGGCAGGCACGGAAAAAGAATATAAAGGCTAAGGAAGAAGTAAGCAGCACTACATCATGTGAGTGGATGATGGTCGCCACGACCTACCACTCAAGAAAAGAGCTAATGTGTATAATCCTAGTTTCTTTTTACAAAACAGATTCCATTTAGCCTACAAGGCACATCTCAGGACGCCAACCCCTTCAGTACCATGACGTCACATACTCTGATCTCCTTAGTTTTAGACGATTTTGTTTGTGAAAGACTTATATTCTAACCCTCTTAACTTCAGATGATTTTACTTAAAGGGTGACTGATGTGATTCGGATTTTCAAGAGTTCATTTAGTTCCAGCACGAGACAACAGGTTCGTTCTTCTCACGTTCAGTAATATTTGTCTTTAATTTCGACAATACATTTTTTTTTTTTTTACTTAAGCTTGACCTAAAATTGACTTCTCCCATTCCAGATGCAGCCACAGATTACTACTAGAATATGATGCCAGTCACGAAGAGATGTTTTGATGGAAAGATGGAAAGCCATATTATTTTCTACAACTTTGCAAAGTGAAATAAGCGGGAAAACTATTAAACTCAGGACCAAGCTAAAGTGAAAAACTCTTGTATCATTAACTTCAGCTTTTCCATGACGCGTAGCGTCTGAATATTAGGTTGTTAGTTTTGATTAGACGTTTGCATGGCATTCTATCACAACTTTACCCTGATTAAATCCTGCAGTCTGAGGAAGGATGACTGATTTCATGTATTTTATTTTTTCAGACGATTTTACTCAGCTTTGCGGTGGACCCTAGTGAAAGATAATGGAGGTTGCATCTAAAACCTCACGTTCGAAGTCTATTTAGGGTTGAATAAAATTGTCCGGAAATGGCGAGAATAAAAACTAGCTCATAAGACTGAAAGGGTTAAAATTTACAGTCAATATCATTTAATACTCAAGCGTTATGACTGCAAAAATTTGATATAAAAACAGGGAGAGATGGCTACTGATGTCGAGTTATCATTTTTAACCAGTCATTCACGAGAGTAGCTTCTTCATTAATCACTCTTAATTAAATCGCCATTTCTTTTTCAACTGTCTCTCATAAGAGAAGTAATATAGGTTAGCACAATGCCTTTACTACGATCAGTGGTAACCATATAGCCAGCAGGTAGACGCCGGGTGGACTAGTGGGTTAAGGCGTTCAAACCAAATGTGGGTCATGCAGTTTAAATCGAAAGGTCGACTGGGGTATATTACTGACATAAGGTCACTCAAAGATGAACGACTGGTCATTCTTGTAAATGACTTAGCCCCAAGACCCCACGCTCATAATGCAGCAATAAATGTATATTCCATAAAAAAAAAGACCTGTCTTGTCCTACTACATGTCCTGCCACATAACCTGTTCTATCACATGACCTGTCCTGCCACATGACCTATCCGACCACTAACCTGTCCTGCCTCATGACCTGTTCTACCACAGAACCTCTCATGCCTTGCCACTTGACTTGCCAAGACAGGACAGCCTGTAGAGCAGGTGACTGGAGGAAACAGTTAGGGTAGCACAGGGAAGGGAAGGGCATGATACGGTATGACAGGGCAGGGTAGGCCAGGAAAGGGCAGGGTAGGACAAGCCAGAGTGACAGGCAGAACAGGGCCGGGCAGAGCAGGGAAGGACAGGGAAAGGCAGGACAGAGTAGGGTAGGAAAGGGGGGCAGGGCAGAACAAAGCAGGGTAGGGTAGGGCAGGTTTAGGCAGGGTAGAGCAGGACAGGACAGGGTAAAGCAAAGCAGGGTAGAGTAGGCCAGAACAGGGTAGGGCAAGATAGGAGAGGCCAGGCCAAGACAGGGCGGGGTATAACATAGCAGGGTATGGCAAGGTATGGCATGACAGGGTAGGGTTGCGTAGGCCAGGACAGGATAGGACAGGAATAGGTATGTTTGGGTAAGGCAGGGCAGGATAGGGTAGAGCAGGGCTGGGATGGGCAGGATAGGGCACTGCAAGGAAGATCAGGGCAGGGCAGGACGGGGAGGTACAGGATAGGGTAAGGCAGGGCAGGGTAAGACAGGGCAGGGCAGGATAGAGCTGGATAGGGCAGAGCAGGGCAGAGCAGGGCAGGTCAGGGCAAGGTAGGGGCAGGGCAGGACGGAGAAGTACAGGATAGGGTAAGGCAGGGCAGGGTAAGACAGGGTAGGGTAGGATAAAGCTGGGTAGGGCAGAGCAAGGCAGGTCAGGGCAAGGTAGGGGAGAGCAAGCCAGGTCAGGGCAAGGTAGGGCAGAGCAAGGCAGGTCAGGGCAAAGACAGGGCAGGGCAGAGTAGGGCAGGGAAGAGTAGCAGAGAGCAGGGCAGGGCAGGACAGGGTAAGGCAGGGTGGAGCAGGGCACGGCACGGTGGAGCAGAACTTTTCAAACTGGAGAGGTTAAGTACAGCATCCAGTAATAGTTTCATCACTTGGGGGAAGCTGGAATGAGACGCCTTCACGTGGTGGCACCGCTAGACTTAAGTGACACCACTGTCCGGTTGCAAATACGTCCCTCAACTCCCTATCCTCCAAATGGGAGATATGGTGGACTGTAGGAGGGAAGAAACGGGGGGATGCTTGCTCTACAGCCATAGCATAATCAAAATAAGAGCTTAAACATTGATTTCTGATTTACGATTATTTATGCTTTTTTTCTTTTCAACTATTCAGTTCAGGTCCTAGAACTGTGAGGAAAGATGTTGAAAGCCAAGCAGGAATGTGTTTCCACAAGACACAGCAATAAAAATCGTTTTCTTTTACACGCCTAAGAAAACGGCATATTTAACGGTAACAATACTAAACTTAACTCTAGAAGCTATACGCAAGAACTTAAGCATTGATTTCTGATTTACGATTATTTATGCCTTTTTTTTTTCAACTATCAGTTCAGGTCCTAAAACTGTGAGGAAAGACGTCGCTGAATGCCAAGCAGGAATGTGTTTCCACAAGACACAGCAATAAAAACCGTTTTCTTTTACACGTCTTTCTGAGAAAACGGCATACTTGACGGTAACAATACTAAAGTTAACTCAAGAAGCTATACGCATTTTTAGCCGGGCCCTGCCATCTCTGCTTTCAGAATTTCTAGCTGTAAATAGAAGAGGTTAACACTAGAACACGTTGATATCACAAGACTGTGCTATGGAAAGGCATATCTTATTCAGCCACAGAGATTCGAGAGAAAAGCTACATAATGACGAAAATCTCTACCAAGTTAAAGTGAAAGGACTGCACTCGAAGGGCAAGGGAGAAAGTATTTTACCTGAAAAGTATGCGGTGTGGATGAGGTGTGAGGATGTGGATTAGGTGTAAGGATGATGATGTGGTGTGGGAATCAGGTATGAGGATGTGGTGTGAGGATCAGGATGTGTGAGGATGAGAATATTGTATGAGGATGAGGGCGAGGTGTGAGGATGAGGGTGAGGTGTGAGGATGAGGATGAAGCATTAGGGTAAATATGAGGTGTAGGAATCAGGATGAGGTGTAAGGATCAGTATGTTGTGTGAGGTCGAGGATGGGATGTGAGGATGAGGATGAGAACGAGGTATGAAGATGAAATATGAGGATGAGGGTGAAGATGAGGCTTGAGGATGAGGTATGAGGACGAGGTGTAAAGATGAGGTGTGAGAAGAGGAGATGGAGGCTTTGAAGTACCTATCAACTACACGAGGGTCATTAAGACAGACAGTTAAAATCCACCAAGGCACAATCTTCCCCTAGAATGCCACACGCAACAACCTAAGTTACATCCCTAATTGTCCTGCTGAGTAAACATGGGCAGGAGGGGAGTGAAACAAACAAACTTTTTCCAAGAGTCTTACCGTCCCTGGAATCGAACTCAGGTTTTTCCAGTTGCGGGCTGAATGTGCTAACCACTGTATCATTAGTTCCCCCTTAATTACATCCGTTCTAGTACTGATTATCCGTTTGCTCATCTCTCTGATCCTCTTAGTGCGAGGACGTTTTTCTTTATCATCATTATCATTATCATCATCATCATCTGCATCTTCTTCTCCATCTCTATCTCCTCCTCCTCCTCCGCCACCTTTTTTTTTTTTTTAATTATTATTCTTCTTCTTTGTCTGGCCATGTGGAATATTAGCACAGAAGAGGCCTTTATGACGAGATCAGCCATACTATAGCAGGGACATTTCATTTTCCCCCATATCCTCTCAAATCCGATTGTTTTCCTCACCGTTTCTCAGCGACAGCAATTATTTCTTTTCTGAATAAGTTACAATTTGTTCTAGTTTTTATTTCAATGTCCATTACTTTCAGGACCTTCAGTTTAATTCTTCGCAGTGCAAGCTTGAAACAGCAGCCAGCGCTCCGAATCCAAAGGTGATATCAACAGGGAGTTAAATAATAAGTCATTAATATAACTGCTCCATGTGGTTCTGTTCTGTACACTGCATTACTTGTGAAATTATATTTATGCTGGCTGACTGGTCGCTTTCTAAGGACTTTCATGTTGATCAGCTGAGACACAGAAATTAAGCACCATCATTCCCGGGCATGTTTTACTAACTCTTAATATCAAAACCCAGCTTCTTCCTGGATAGGTTCGCCAGACAATAAAAGATGAATTACTGACATATTCCCGTGATGAGCACTCTTGATTTACATTAGCTTAAAAATACCTTAAGGTGAAGAAACAGGTACAAATCTGAAATGAAGCACAGTTATTATAAAAAAAAAAAAACAGTAAAGTGTCATCAGCAATTTCTTCAGTATGCCAAAGCCAGTAAAATGTAAACGGCAGTCGAGGGATACCTGATAAGATAAGAGGTCGCCCTTCAGATATTCAGTTAGTCTGTGCAGAAGTGAAGAGATATCCACGGACTACACAACGTTGTAATGGATGAATGCAAAAACTAATTCAGTAAATACCGTTATGAGTATTAAAAACACAGTGTAAAATATAATAATGGCAATAATAATGGTAAAGCCAAATAAATTCACCTAAGCAAAACGAAGAAGTGGGAGAACAAACATTCATTAGAAGAAAATGTAAATGAAAACATTGGAAAGAAAAATGTATAGTTAGAACGGACAGTAAAAAAGTTTATTACACTAGTAGGAAAATGCCGAAGATGGGAAGGCAGTGACTGTCGATCCAACTGATTCTTGAAGTTGTTTTTTTTTTTTTCAACCGAATCCTGTGCCTGAGGGTCACGACAAAGGGGTCCAAATTACACTCTCTCATAATATTCTGCTACCTTATCTCTCACTCTTGTTTTTCTTTTACCAGTCACCCCACCTTTACCCTCTCACCAGTTTCTCACTTTTCATTGGCCTCTTAAAAGTATCAGCCTCTCCTCCACCTTTGATTATATCCATCTTCACATCATATATATCACAAACTCTTTACTTCTCCATCAATCGCTTAATGTCATTCGACGAGCACTTCTGAGATAACTTGTTGCAATAGTCCTCAGTCCTGAATTACGCCTCCCGAGCAACGTCTATGCCTCACTATTGTACGTATCTATAACGCCAGGGTTACATTTCCTGTATCTTGGTACCGCTGCTGGCGTCTCTACCATTTGCCTTGCTCGTTGCACTCTTTCTCCAGTGCTATCAGCTTTATTCACGATCCTCACTCACGTATTCTGTTTCTGTACCATTTAATCTTATCTCGAAGTTTGCCTCCGTGCCTCATTTATACACCATCACTTTCCACTTATCTATATTTTAAGATTCGTCTTTCACGTACACTACTAGAATCCTTTACATTCTTCAGAGTTACTAATCACCCAGATTTTCTTGTACCTCTCTCACTGCTCCATCCCACAGGTCTTTGGATGGCCATGGTGACAACATAGCCCTGTTTCAGTCTAATAATGAAATCCATGTTCTCCCTTGACCCATCATCCACCCTAGAAACTGGATAGAAGACTGGCCCAGGGAAACCTGGTGGCTGAGGCAATGAAGATGTCGATATCAATTAAAGTCTGAGTAGGGAGGTGTGTCAGTAATGACACGAATATAAAAAGTTAAGAGTAACAGCAGTAGCAATGCAACTGTTTATTAATGTATGAGAGTTGCGCAGGTTTAATAAGGTGGGATATACAGACTTTCTTCAAAGACGTGAAATGAGAAAGACTGTTGATTAAAGGGCAGAAGAAATTGTACTTAAATCGTAGGGAGAGAACGGAAAAGAACAGGGTGGTGAAAAGGGTGCATGTGAGTTAGTCTGAATGTGGAAGGAGGTACTAAAGGCCAGAAAGAAGGCTGATTGATGCGTTAAGTGAATATGTGAAAATTCGAGGTATGCAGGGTGAGGATGAAAAACAATTAACGAAAGATAAAGATGGGAGGACGAAGTACGAACGCAGATGTACAGTACAGTACACGACAAGGGTTGCTTACCTTTCATTTATATTACATTGCTAGTAGACAGACAAATCGTTGTTCCACATTCATTGTGAAGCACATTTTACGTGATGCCAGTTTTCCCTGTGAGGCAGAACTACCTCTACTGTATGTTATTCTGTTCCTCTACCTCGATGCTTCCCAGACCATATGTAATGTGAGTGGATAGGGTAACAGTGAAGATGATGATAATGATTATGGATATAATGATCATGCAGATGATGGTCATAACTATGCTCGAGATGCAATCCATTACAAAAA
>JAGKTI010035937.1:0-11162 GCA_018397915.1 Birgus latro | reverse complement strand
TGATCTCAAAAGGTTCAGTTTCCCGAACAGAAGCATAAGTATTTGGAGTGACTTAGACGAAGAGGTGGTGCAGGTGAAAAACATTCATGTATTTAAAACTAGATTAGATGAATGTAGATATGGAGACGGGACAACACGAGCTTAGCTCAATTCCTGTATACTACAAATAGGTAAATACAAATAGGTAAATACACACCGCTTGCCGGCTCAATGGTAACGTTCTCGCTTGCCATCTGGTAAACGGGAGTTCGTGCCCCGCTCAGGTTGCGAAAAAGTTTCACTGACGAAGTGGGTGGTTACTGTCCCCTTTGAGCAAGGGGATGGGTGTGTGCGTGTGTGAAGATCACAGCCTTGCCCTTAGATCGGACTATATGAGCTCTCAGCTCCCTTCTGGGAGGGTAAACGCTGATGATCACAACCATCAAGTGATCCTGACCGACCTGGTGAATTACACACACTCACAGCAGCCACAGCGAGAAGATGTCTCAAACCACCTCTCAACAAACCCTAAGTAGTTTTCAGGAATTGTCCTGTCTCCAGTCTTGTTCAAAATTTGAAGTATTGCAAGTTATTATAGTCTACCAAAAATGTAAAGAACTATTGTCATTAAGTAGACATGAATGTTTTTATAGGAATTTTGGGAACAGCTGTTCAGGTTAGTACTGCAACCGACATTAAACATGGCCATCAGTGTAAACATTGGGGAACTGGAATTTCCAGGATTTGAGAGTGAAATAAATGTAATGGATCTGGTTAAAACGTTGATTATGAGAATTAGTGGACTAGAAAAGAAAGTGGAAGATCTAGTATCAAGAAACATGCCTGAAAATACCGAAAATACTATACAGAGTTTGATACATGCCAATGAGACAGCGAACCAGGAGATCGAGAATTTGAAACGAGAAAATATTGAATTCAGGAGAAAACTAAAAGAAAGCAGTAACAAAACAGAGAAGGTAAGTAGTCTGTTAGAAGAGCAAAAGGCAAAGTGGGCACATGTGGAAGAAGAACAGAAAGAAATGGTCAGTTTAAGGGAAATTATTCAGGAAGAAAGGGAAATGAACAAGAAAAAAATGGAAGAAAATGTAGTGAAAATATTGAAGAAAAAAGAGAAAATAGTGAGAGAAACAGTAGAAAGGAACAGATGTGTGATAATATTTGGAAACAGGGAGGAGGAAGAAAAAGTTAGGTCTGTGAGACTCGAGAGAGACTCAAATCAGGTGAGGCAAATATTGGACAAGATCGATCCCGAAGGAAACAAGTGGGAAAAAGAAATTGAGGAAGTAAGGAGGATAGGGCCATATAAGAAAGGGGAAGCAAGACCAATTAGAGTTAAGATGTCTTCCGAAGGTGTAGTAAATGACATACTTAAGGTGACCTGAAAACTGAGTAAAGAGGGAAGGATGGAAAATATTATAGTAAGGAAAGACTTGAATGAAGAAGAAAGAGAAGTTTTAAAATCTTTGAAGGACTAAGTAAAGGAAAAAAATGACAAGAGGACAGAGGAAGAACGTAAAACTTTTTTTTTGGAGAGTGATGGATATGAAAGCAAGGAAGTGGTATGTGAAGAACTAGACGTGAAGGAAACAGAGGGGATGGATATGAATATGAAGAAGAGAAGAACGAGTAAAGATAACAAAGTGCAGCAAATCTGAGCATCATGTACAGTAATGTAGATGGATTAATATCTAAGAAAGGGGAAATTGGAGACTACTCAAATGAAAATAAACCGGAAATTGTTTGCTTAGTAGAGACTAAATTGCCCCGAGATGTCGTTTTGTTTTGTTTCGTTTCATTTTTAAAGGCTCCAACATGCTTGCATGCGTCGGCCTTGGTCACCTAATGGCGGCTCTCCACGCTGCTCGATCCCTGGCAGCCTCCCTGTTCAGTCCCTTAACCCTTAAGTCACACTTAATGACCTTGTCCCATGTCTTTCTCGGTCTACCCCTCCCAGCCCCTTCCCCAATATTAACACCTCTCACCCTCTGTACCCAATTATCATCCCCCATCCTCTCCACATGTCCAAACCACCTCAGCCTACATTTCCTCATCACAACACCAATACACTCCAGTCCCATCCTACCTCTCAACTCTTCCATCGTAAACCCAGCCCCCCCAGGCCTTGCACGCAGGGACGCACTGCACATCCACCTAATCATTGTCATTTCTGTATGTTTAAGCCTGCGAATATCCTCTTCCTTTATTGCCCAGGTCTCACTACCAAACAGCATCACACTCCTAACACATGCTGTATACAAAGACCCCTTAGCACGTAAGGAGAGTCCTCTCAATGTCAGGAGAGACAACAGCTCCCTGAACTTTTTCCAACCACTTCTCACCTTAGCAACTGAGCTAACTCCAGCCCTACCTCCAGCACGTAACATGTCTCCCAAATAACGAAACTCCTCCACACACTCAAGAGACTCACCTGCAAGTTCAACCCTCTCACGCCTAACAATCTCCACCTGCTCTCCCCGACACGCCGCACACATGAAATCAGCATTATCTCGCAGTCTACCTCTAATACCACTACATCTCTTGTGCACCCATCTATCACAAACACTGCACAAGATGGAATTACTTCCCACACCCATGTGGCAAACTGCACATGGCCACTCTCCCTCTCCTCTGATTGTACCGCCACCAACCCTAGATATCATCACTTTTGTTTTATCTGCATTTACCCTTAAGCCCTTGTACCCCATACCATCTCTCCACTTCTTAAATCTTTCCTCCGCCTCCTTTTCATTCTCCGCAATCAACACCAAATCATCAGCATACAACATCTCCCATGGGAGTCCATCTCTGAAGTCACGTGAGAGGGCTTCAAGCACCATGATAAACAACCAGGGACTCAAAACTGACCCCTGATGCACACCAACATTCACGGAAAACTCATCACTCAAAGCTCCATTCACTCTTACCTGGGTGCGAGCACCCATGTACATGGCCATAACCACCCTAACCAGCCATTCTTCCAACCCTAGCTTTCTCATTGCCCACTTCACCACCTCTCTAGGGACTCTGTCAAAGGCCTTTTCCAAATCAACAAAAACAAAATACAATTCCCTTTTCTTTCCAATATATTTTTCCTGAAGCTGTCGAACAATGAATATGGCATCAGTGGTCCCCCTGCCTGGCTTAAACCCAAACTGCATCTCATCGATATTCACTCTTTCTCTAATCATACCTTCTAGAACTCTCTCCATTACTTTCATTATCTGATCTAAGAGCTTTATACCTCTGTAATTTCCCCTTTCCAGGGCATCACCCTTCCCTTTGTACACATTTACAATTACACTCTTCAGGCAATCATCTGGGACAACACACTCATATATAATCCTATTTATCAGGTCAGTGACTAACCTCACCCCAATATCTCCTGAGGCCTTCAACATTTCGGCAGTCAACCCAGACACACCTGCCGCCTTCCCCACCCGCATCCTGCCTATTGCCTCACTCACAGTAGCAGCGTCAATCAAAGGCCAAGGGCCAAACACTGGATCACCTGGCTCCAAACCTTCCCTATCCCAATCAAACTCCTCGTTCAACAACCGACTATAATGCTCTCTCCATGCATCTTTAATATCCTCACTGTTTACCACTACCCTTCCTTCATCATTCTTCACACACTGCTCGCCTACAATGTCCCGATTATCTCTCTTCACCTGATTTGCCACCCTAAAAACCATATTTTTCCTTCCTTCATGATTTAGATTATCAAGTAAAAGTCTCTGTGACTCAGACTTCGCCCTGTATACCTCTCTTTTAGCCCTGCGCTTGGCAGCCAAGTACTCCTCCCTGTTACCACCCTTCTTCCATTCCCGGAAAAGCCTTTTCTTCTCCTTAACTGCGGCTTCTACACCCTCATCCCACCACCAATTTACTTTATGTCTTGGTGGGCCTCTTGTCCAACCGCATACTGCATCGGTAACTCTCAAGAGGTTGTTCTTAAGGGCTCCATACTGTTCATTAACGTCTCTATCTTCGGCTTCCTGTTCAGCCACCACTCTCCTCATCACTACAAAAGGCATCCCTTACTGATTGGTTTCTCAGCTTCCATATTTTCCTCCTAGGTACATATGTCCTCCTTCTCATCCTTTGTTCCTTAAGCACCATGTCACAAATCAACAGTTTGTGCTGCTGCACACACTCCTCGCTTCGTATAACTTTAACATCCCTCACTAATCTCCTATCAACCCTCCTGACCAGAAAATAATCTATCTGACTACTATTTTCCCCGGACTCGTAAGTAATCAATCTACTCACTCTTTTTCTAAAATGTGTGTTGCACACAATCATGTCCATAGCCTCCCCAAACTCGAGTATTCTTTCCCCTTCGGCATTCCTCACACCATATGCACATCCTCCATGGACTCCTTCATACCCATGAGCTGCTTCACCAACATGACCATTTAAATCCCCTCCCAGAACCACTACCTCATCACCCATACCACTTACTACACATATTAAATCATCCCAAAATCTATCCTTCTCTGCGTCATCCAATCCCACCTGTGGAGCATATGCTGATATAACTGAAACAATCACCCGTCCGATCAAAATTTTCACTACTATTATCCTATCACTTACTCTCATGACATTCATAACATACTCCACCCATTTCTCCGCAACCAACACACCCACACCCCCATATCCGTCAGTTCCCCCCTGCCAAAACAACTTATAGTAGCAATCCTTCCCAACAATCTTTCTGGCTGATCCACCCCTGTACCGGACTTCCTGCAAACATGCCACATCCACCCATCTCCTACTGAAAGCCTCAACGACTTCCCCTGCTCTTCCTCTCAAACTTCCCACATTCCACGAACCCACCCTAAACCCCCTGGGTGATTTGCTGTCCTCAGGCTTGCTTTGGTGCTTGTTTTTGTAGTTCACAGTCGGTAAGATAAAGGGGAGTAAACATTCCATAGGCCCAACCCATTGCACAGACCCAGGTCCAGGCAATGGATCTGGGACCCCTAGCCCACCAGCTTACCAGTGGCTGTGGTAGTGGCCTCGGGGCACCCTGCCAGGACAGCTGCAGGGACACCCTCCAAGCGCGGCTTGGCACTGCAACTGCCCCGCCATTATACACCCACTGATAGGGCAGCCTCCTGGGGCGCTACTCCCAGGTTCGGGCCCCTCTCTATTGAGCGGAAGCGGCAGCCTGGGAACCGCAGTGCCCTGTACCCTCTAGCACAGGTTCGAGCCCCATCTCGCCCCGGACCCATGATCTATGCCGGCGGAACCCAAGTCAAGCCTCCCTCGATACAAAATTATTTGGCTGGAACAATTATAAGATTTGGAGGAAGGACAGAAAAGGTAAATTTGGGGAAGGTATAATGATATTAACCCGTAATGACCTAAGAGTAAAGAATATAGAAATTGAAAATACCAAGGCTAAACTTTTGGGAATTGTAATAGAGGACAGTTATGGAGGAAAAATGGATGTAATAGTTTTTTAAATGCCCCCCAAAACTAGGGCATGGACAAAGGAAGATTACGAACAGTTAATAAGAGAATCCATTATTAGGCTAAAAATGTTAATTGAACGAAGAAATAGAATAATATTAATAGGAGATTTTAACTGTAGAGAAGTTGATTGGGAAAGTATGGATGCTGGGAACAATGAAGAATCATGGGGAAATAAATTAATGGAATTGATGATGGAAAACATATTAACCCAGCTGATCAAAGAAAACACAAGGATTAGGGGTGTTGATGAACCATCCAGGCTAAACCTAGTATTCACAAAGGACCCAAATGATGTGAGAAACATAACCTACCATTGCCTCTTTGGTAAAAGTGATCATCTGGTAACTGAGATGGACATGGTAGGAGTGAGGGAAGGAGAAAGAGATGAAAAACACAGAGAAAATAGATACAATTATGGAAAGGCAGACTTTGCTTCCCTGAGGAACTTATTCCAAAATGTAGACTGGAGTAAAATGAATATGATCACAAATGTTGATGAGAAATATGAGTTTTTGATAGAAGTATATAAAACAGGAGTTACTAAGTATGTCCCAAAATTGTCTGCAGCTATGGAAAGGAAGAAAGAATGGTTTAACAACAGATGTAGGATGGCACAAGAGGCAAGAAAAAAAGCATGGAATAAAGTGAGAAAAAGGTATAGTGAAAGGGCTTGGGAGGAGTACAAGCAGGTTAGAAATGAATATGTAAGGGTACGGAGAGAAGAGGAAAGGAAGTACGAAAAAGATATTGTATCTAACTGTAAAAAAGAGCCGAAACTATTTTATAGGTTGTAAATGGCAAAATGAAAGTTAAGGACAGTATAATACGACTGAGGAATGGAGATGAAACATATGAAAGAGAGGAAGACTTGTGTGAAATAATGAACAACAAGCTGCAGTCAGTTTATGTACTGGAAGACGAATTTAGGGAGCCTGAAATGGAACCCAGGCTGACGAGAATGGCCGAAATTACAGTTGACATGAATGAGGTGCTACAGCTGATGAAGGATTTGGATGTGAGAAAAGCAATGGGACCAGATGGTGTGGCTGGATGGATCCTGAAGGAATGTGCCGACCAGTTAGTGTGGCCAGTTTATGTCATCATCGAGACCTCGCTTGAAAATGGACAGTTACCTAAAGATTGTAAAAGAGCAAGTATTGTGCCAATCTTTAAGGGAGGAGATAGGGAGGATCCACTTAATTATAGACCTGTGTCACTTGCTAGTATTGTTTGTAAAATCTGTGAGAAAGTTATTAGAAAAAAATGGATAAAGTATTTAGAAGAAAATGAAGTGATAACACCAAGACAATTTGGTTTTAGGGAAGGAAGATCATGTGTTACTAACCTATTAAGCTTCTACAGTAGGGTAACAGATGTCTTACAGGAGAGTGAGGGATGGGCGGACTATGTCTATCTGGATCTTAAGAAAGCATTTGACAGGGTGCCCTATAAGAGACTATTGTGGAAGTTGAGGACCTTTGGAGGGGTGCATGGGAAACTATTAAAGTGGATGGGAGATTATTTGATAGGAAGGCAGATGAGAACAGTAATAAGAGACAAGGTTTCACAATGGAGAAATGTGACCAGTGGAGTACCCCAGGGCTCTGTCCTGGCCCCAGTAATGTTTCTGATATATGTAAATGATTTGCCAGAGGGTTTGAATAGTTACATGAGTATGTTTGCAGATGACGCTAAAATTATGAAACATATTAAATGTATTGATAGTTGTAAAGAACTGCAAGAGGACTTGGACAAACTACACAGCTGGAGCCAGACTTGGAAAATGGACTTTAATGCCAAGAAGTGTCATGTATTAGAAATGGGTATAAGTGAAAGAAGACCACACTGGACATATAAAATGGGCAATGAGATGATTAGTAAAAGAAAGGATGAGAAAGACTTGGGAGTGATTATTCGGGATGACTTGTCACCAGAAAAGCATATAAACAAAATTATTGGGGGAACTTATGGATTACTGACCAACATGAGAGTGGCTTTTAATTATATGGATGAGGAAATGATGAGGGAGTTGATAGTGACCATGATAAGACCAAGACTAGAGTATGCAGCGGTGGTATGGTCGCCTTATTTGAAGAAGCATATTGATAAACTAGAAAGGGTTCAACGGATGGCAACGAAGATGATACCATGTTTAAGGGAACTCACCTATGAGGAGAGATTGGAAAAACTGAAGTTACCAACTCTGCGCGAGAGAAGGGAAAGAGGTGACTTGATCACGATATTTAGAAATGTAAGAGAATTGGAAAGGGTGGATAGAGAGGATCTTTTTGTGTTGGATGATGGAAGAACAAGAGGTCATGGCTTCAAGTTGAGGAAAAGTAGATGTCTTAATGATCTCAAAAGGTTCAGTTTCCCGAACAGAAGCATAAGTATTTGGAATGACTTAGACGAAGAGGTGGTGCAGGCGAAAAACATTCATGTATGTAAAACTAGATTAGATGATTGTAGATATGGAGACGGGACAATACGAGCTTAGCTCAATTCCTGTATACTACAAATAGGTAAATACACACACACACACTTATATCTGTTTTATATTGATTGCATTAATACAAGAAACACACACACACACACACACACACACACACACACACACACAGCTTATATCTGTTTTATAATGATTGCATTATCCTTTTCGATACTTAGGGTAACGGTGCAAAAATTCACCAGCTGGTCACTGGACGATGCAATCTGCGTCGAACAAAATCGCCTCTTGATTTTTTGCTTTAGAAATTTTTTGCATCTATATCTGGAGGCATTAAGGTGCATGCTGCGTCTCAGTGTATTGTGCCACGCGCCGCACCCATGCCCAGTCCACCACTGCATCCTTTGTCCACCCCAGTGTGTCAGAAGGCTTGGCCTTGACCACATTTCTAAGCGACATGTGCTGCATCGATTTTGACTACCCTGATTGCTTTTTTTTCTGCAATGTTTTTTAACTTTGCTTCACTGCAAGTGTGTAATACTATAGTGTTTTGTTGATGTGCTGGAAGATATTTTTCCATATAGAAAAAAATGGAAGGTGATAAAGGAAAGACAATGTCTGAGAGGGAGAAGGTGGGTATGACCAGCAGCAGGTATAAGTCGAAAAGTGTGAAAAAGAAAATATTTGTAACCCCTTCAAAGTATCCAGCCTTGCTTGATGAAACAGTTGCAAGTGAGCTATCAAGCTCTAGTGAAAGTGAGGATGAATCTGAGGTGAGTGCATTGCGGCCTAGTGGTGGGAGGCCTGGGATGCCTAAGGGCAAATTAGTGAAAGGGAAGTCTGCCATTACAGGCCTAAAGTGCACTATAAGTGCAGATGTCACCCCAACAAAACTGCACAATGTAGTGAGAAATAGTGACAGTGAAACTGATTCTGATGAAATTTATCCTGGGGTGAATAGGAAAAGTGAGGGGAGTGATCCCTTTAGTGAGACGGGGGAAATATCCTATGTTAGGATAGAATCTCCCAGTCTTCTACATCTTGGTAGTGGTAGAGTACGTGGCAGCCCCCCCCCCCCAGTATCCCCCCACTCTACCCCTGTCCCCGCTACACGAGAGTGTGAGGCCCGCACCCATTCTCTCACCCCTTCACCATCACATGCGCCACGATCTCGCTCGCCATCTGCACCACAATCTCCACCGTCTGAGACATGGACAGAGGACACTACGCCACCACATCTCCACTGATTTACTGGTAGCCCTGGGTTGAAGGTCCCCCTCCCTTTGACTGCCTTAGGGTCCCCGCAACTTTTCATAATCCATGAGATGTTGGAGTACCTGGCAGAGGAGACGAATCGGTATGCCAGGCAGGAAATTGGAGGCAACGAGTGACTGAGGCATCAGTGGGTTGCTGTGAATGTAGGGGACATAGCCGAGTTATTGGGCCTCGCAATCCTCACAAGAATTTTGAGGATGCCAAGACTTTCAGCATACTGGGCAATGGGTAATTATGGAATGTTGTGAGTTTCAGTCAATGTATGACACACCCTAGGTATTTCTCCATCAACAGGTATTTTCATGCCTGTAGCAACAAGGCAGTACCTAGAGACAACATGGATAGGCTGTTGAAATTCAGAACAGTAATGGAGTGCCTTAGCAACAAGTCCCGTGCTGTGTATGTTCATGAGAGGGAGGTCTCCATTGATGAGGGTGGTATGCCTTGGAAGGGTATTCACAGATTCAAGGTTTGCAACCCCCGAAAACCTGAGAGATATACTGTGTGAAGATGATCATCGCGGCTGAGGCTCTCACTGGGTATGTCTTCCACTTCGAGGTATACACAGGGTTGACAAGAATACACGAGACACCGTCATGTCCATCCTCAAACACCTGGTTGGTCAAGGGTACCGCATTTACATGGATAATTTCTACAACTCTTTCGACCTGGCCCGATGGCTGTATGCCAAGAAGTTCCATGTGTGTGGTAACCTGTGCCTGGTTCAAGGTGGTGCTCCTCCATTCCTCAGGGCAGCTGGGAAGAAGTTGCCCCTCGACACCACTGTGTTCTGCTGCAGGGGGAATGTGTTTGTCATCTTGTGGCAAGACACTCGTCTCGTGTCTGTTATCTCCACCCAGCACAACAACAAGACAGGACGTAGAGGGACAAGTGAGGATCCAATGCTGTGGTGTGACAACATTTTCCTCGAGGGTGGCCAACAAGCCTTCAGCGATTGTGGAGTATAACAAGTTCATGGGTGGCATAGATCTCTTTGATCAAATGATAAAGTATTATCATTTTACTTGGAGAACGCTCAAGTGGACGAAGAAGATGATGTTTTGTCTTCTGCAAATGGCCATACACAATGCCTATGTCCTTTACAAGAAGTATGGAGGGGACCCAAAGACGGATCTGCTAAAATTCCACCGCGAGACGATCAAGGCATTGGTGTTCTTTGAACCCGATCAGTGGCCATATGTAGGAGATGACATTCCCCATGCTCCTAACCTGGCAGAGGGTGAGCAAGAAGGTGCGTCTGTGAGAGCAGCGGAAGCAGTTCCACCTGCGCATCCTTCACACACACACCCCATCCACACTCGCCCATCCCTTCCACGTCCACGACCATACTCTCGTCTTCCCTTCTACCACCCTCATCTCCACCCGCTGGCCCTTCATCACAAACCATGGAGGAGCTGCACAGCTTCCAAGAGGAAGTAACAAAAGAGGAAGAGGGAGAGGCCCCAGGTGTAACTCCTCCAAGTAAGCAGAAGCGCATCACAGATCCCCTCTATCGTCTCAGGCGTGATCTTGACCACTCCTTGGCCGTCATCCAGAAGAGGAGGAGGTGCTGTGTGTGCTCCAAGAGTGGAATTAGGAAGGACCCCAGTTATGAGTGTGTCACCTGCAAAATTCCACTCTCTGCCACATGTACTGACGCTCACCATCTAAGCAGCAGTACTGGAGGGCCTAAACCTGGGGCCTTACACTTCCCCTCCTCTGCCATCATCATCATCATCTTCACTGCTATAGGCGTATCTTGTGAAGGGGACATGATTATCATCGAATTTCATCATCATCATCATCATCATCTACACTTCCGCTTCCAAACGATGGAGCAACACACCATCGGTGATTACAATACACTATAAAATGTTATATATATATCTATATATATATATATAGTGATCCCTACAGTCAGTACATGTGGCAGAGAGTGGAATTTTGCAGGTGACACACTCAT
>JAGKTI010035935.1:0-11162 GCA_018397915.1 Birgus latro | reverse complement strand
ACAAAATCTTCCTCAGGATTACCCACTAATGTTTAATAATGTCCAGCTCAGTCCTGCATCATCCTTGAATGTGCTTGGGGTTTCATTCTCTCAGGATCTATCTTGGAAAGAACATATTACAGTACAGTACTTCTTTTGTGAAATCTGCTTCCAGGAGATTAGGTGTGCTAAGCTGAGTCGAAACTTTCTTTACCCCTGCACAGTTGTTGACCTTGTACACGGGTTTTATTCGCCCGTGTATGGAGTACAACTCTCATGTGTGGGGAGGCTCCCCATGTGCAGCTCTTCTCAATAGGGTGGAGTCAAGTTTTTTTTTGTCTCATTAACTCTCCTCCTCTTACTGATTCCCCTCAACCTCTGTCTCTTTGCCGCACTGTTGCATCTTTATCTCTCCTCTATCGCTACTGCAACGGTAACAGTTCCTCTGAACTGTTTGCTTGCATCCCTCCACCTCTACAACGGGCACTTAGTACCCGTCTGTCAACAAACTCCCAGCTCTCTACTGCAATAGTTAACCGTTACTCCCAGTCCTTCATTTTTGCAACTGGTCAGCTCTGGAACTGTCTTCCTCTGTCTGTATTCCCTACTTCCTATGATCTCCAGTCTTTCAAACGCAGTGTGTTCAGGCATCTCGAAATGAATGAATCTTGAATTTGGCTCTCTTTTGTATTGTTTTTTGTTTTTTCTTGTAAGGATCGGTATGTGGGCCCATGGCCTTTGGTTCCTTCTTCCTTGCATAAAAAAAAAAAAAATGTATTCACCTACATTTGTCTGTCCAGACAATATCTCCAAAAGTTTTCGGTGAATTTGAATGAAATTTTGTGGAAGGGGAGACCATGGGCCAAGGAAGAAGTGATTAAGTTTACCTTTCATGATATTTCCAAAAGTTCTCAGTGAATTTCAGTGAAATGTTGAAGGGTGGGCCATGGGCCAAGAAAGAATTGATTAAATTTGGGGGCAAATCTGGATCCAGATCCAGATTCAGATCCAGATCCTCTTTAATGGTAATGCTATTGGCAGAGGTATAGGCTGTATGAGTGCTGTGTAGTATTATTTCTGTGACTGATGTGTTTGGTGGTGTATATTATGAATCTTATATTACAGGTGAGTTCCATGATGAAGTGCAGTGGGTATCAGCGTGGAAGTGTGGAGTGTCAGGAGAAATTTGATGAACTCTATGGTGGGTACAAAGCTGCCGCCCAGCACAACCTCCACTGCACCCTCAGAACCAGGCGACGCCCACCTTTCTACTTCAAAATGTATTCTCTCTTCTCTCAGATGCAGCCCACACCACCTCTCAGTATTAGTGAGTAGAGAACTGCAGATGATAAAGTTTTTTTTCTAGGTTATTGCAACGTATCATTACAGAGATAGCCCGATTATCCGGGCTATATGATGTGAAGGGGTGACTGAGTAGTCCGAAATCACGATTAATCCGGCGGAAACAAAAAACAAGTACTGTTAGATTGATTTATTTACCAGTAAATGTACACTTAACGTAGCAGAAAGACCTTACCAAATCTTTGCATATGCATCCTGCTTGTTTCTGTATTTTTCTAGTTTCAGTTTGGTAAATTTCTTTATCTTGCTGAAAAATATCCTCTCTGTTATTATCGTAATGTTCCTGAAGCTGTACAGTCGCGTTCGTGAGTCCTGATACACATGTACTGTAATTGTCTTGTCTGCTGTTGTGTCCACCATTGGTAGGATGTTGAACTATTTCACTTGCTAACCGACCAAATTATGTTCAGTGTATCAGGCAGTAAGCACAAAAGTTCCATATTTCAAAAGCAGTGAGCACTGCAGTAGACCACAAAAACACCTGTGTATCGGGACTCATGAACGCGACTGTACCTACGATTGTTTCCAGCACAATGGAAGAAACTCAACATGTTCAAGTGTGGATTTCGTTTCCCAACTTCCAAACTGGAGATTAAATTAGGTTAAATTATTAGGTGCAGTTAAGCTAAGTTAGGCCAGGTTTGGTTAAGCAATGAGATCAGAACAGTACCTTCTGCCATTACATTAACTAACAACAGGAGTTGCACACCAGCAGAACAGCTAAAAACAACAGGGAAACAGATTTAACAAGAAATGTTTATTTGCCAACTCAGAAACAATCAGAAAAACATAACAGAATATCAGGATGAACTGATTTGGTAAGGTGCTTTTACTTTCTTACAGTAAAGCGTATGTTTAGCCTCCTCAGTGGCAGTTACTCACCTGGTTTACTCACCTGGTTGGCTACCCCATTACAATTTAACAGTATGGCTCAGTAGGAATCTGCTTTTTAGAAGCAGTGCAGCCCATACCTGCTGGCACACCAGCCCCATTCCCTATACACATCATCATCTGAATATACTATTGAGTAGGGGCTGAGTTTGTGCCATATGCAGGGTTGATAAATTACTTGAAGGACTTCGAATTATGATTCGTAGTTATTCAATATAATCAAACAAGATGTGACCTAGTTGTGAGTGGAGGGACTTTTTAAATGAAGTAACTGAGTCGGCGCTAACAATATTATCAGACAGAGAATTCCAGAGGTCTATACATCTGATACTGAAAAACCTGCATCAACACTCGGATGAAATGCGGGGCTTGGCTACCTTGAATCTATGACCCCTGGTGTGAGTTAATGGAGGAAGAGAAAAAAGTTTGGGCGGTGTGATAGGGGATTGGTGATGAAAGATTTTCCAGTATTTAATAAGGTCAGCTCTGATCAGTCTCCCTTTTACTGAATACAGGTCCAGGTTTTTCAGACGATCAGCATAACTGAGTTCGGACAGGCCACTGATTTGCTTGGTCCATCTGCGCTGTACAGACTCCAGGAGCTTCAGATCTCCATGGTAGCCTGTATTCCATACAGTGGAGCCAAACTCCAGGATAGGTCTGATGTGGGATTTGAACAAGGTCAACATAAAAGCTCGGTCACGACAGAGGGTGGACTTCAACAAATTATTTGCCAGGCCTGCTGCTTTTTTTACGGTATTTCTTATGTGAGAGTGGAATTTCAGTGAGCTGTCAACCAAGATACCTAAGTCTTTGTGTATAGTTTCTACAGAGAGACTGGTGTTGTTCATGTGATAGTGCTGAAGTGTGCCAATAGAGTTCCAATCAACTGGGCCTCTCTGACATCGCAGTATGGTGCACTTGTCAAGACTGAAACGTAAACCCCAGGACTCAGCGACCTTGTACACCATATCTATGTCCTTCTGACACGTATTTATGTCTGCAGCTAACGAAGAACAGGTATTGTGACGCAGCTTGAGGTAAATCTTCATGTCGTCAGCAAAGAATTTGCATTTGGAGCGTATATATGATGGTAGAAAGTTTATGTATACCAGAAAAAGCAAGGGGCCTAGAACAGATCCCTGGGGGACACCACTGAGAACATTCCTTAAGGAACTGGTGCAGCCAGACACAGACACTTTCATGGTGCGGCCAGACAGGAAGTCAGAGATCCAGGACAGCAAGGAACCACTGACCCCCAGTAGTCTTAGCTTGTCGATGAGTATTGAATGGTTGACAGTGTCAAAGGCTTTGCTAAAATCAAACAAGATGACATCCACTATATACCCAGCATCCAACCACGCCGTTGCATCATTGTACACAAGTAGTAGTTGGTCGTCCACAGTTCTACCCTGTCTGAATCCATACTGGTCGTTTGTCAGCATTCCATTAGTATCAAGGAAGTTGTATAGTGCCTCTGTAATAAATCTCTCCAGAGTTTTACAGCAAACAGAGGTCAGGCTAATAGGCCTGTAGTTAAGGGGAGTATGCCGAGAGCCTTTCTTGAATATGGGAATAATAATGGATTTTTTCCAGTCCTGTGGCAGTTTACCAATGGTGATAGACTTTTGAAATATGAAAAACAAGGGTAGAGCTAAGGCTGGGCAATATTTCAAAAGACTGGGGTGCAGGCCATCAGGTCCCATACTGGTGTTTGGGTCCAGTCCTGCAAACTTGTTTCTCACTTCTTGCAAGGATAATGTCACTCTATCGAGGATACCCTCAAAAGTTTGGTGAGGGAGAGGAGCATGAGGAGTGTGTGTTGAGTAAACTGTACAGAAATGTGTAGCAAAAGTTTCTGCCATCTGAGTACAGTCGGATGATAACACTCCATTATCCAACCTTATGGGACCCACTGAGGGTGCACCCACTTTCATATTTCTGATGTACCGGTGAAATGGTTTTGAGGAGACCTGTAGTTTTCTAACCAGTGACATTTCGTGATTGATTTGCATGTGTGTAAAGTAGTTGCGAAAGCTGTCATTGAGAGAGTCGTAGTTTGTTAGAGCTCGAGAAGCCTCAGGAGATAGTCTTCCATAAACACTCCTGGAGTGTTTGTATGTTTCCCAAGCTCTTCTACAGCGGTTTTTCAAGGCCTTGGGAGGTGATCTTGGAGGTGGGGGAGGTGTGCTGGGCATATTCGGCACATACTGGTCGATTAATGGACTAAGGATAGACTGCAGTCTGTCATACATAGCATCAATCGATAGGATTTGAAATTCGAACTGCTAGTTTATTTCACACAGATGACTTTATTTTGTTATATTTAGCTTTATGCCAAGAGCGCTTGGAGTGAAAATAGCTATCAGTCACAACACCGGCTTGATAATAGTATTGTAGCAGGACTGGACAGTGTCCACAGTTAGGCAGGGGACTCACTACCTCAATTTTTCCTACCCTGTCATTCTCAGATGTGAGGACAAGATCTAGAGTGTTGCCCGAGCTTAAATATGTGGGCGTTGTTACCCACTGGTGCAAACCCAGACATGCAAAACAGTCCAGGAACGACTGGTGGAGGGGAGGATATCTCACAGCCCGTGCTGAGCTAGACTGCCAGTTGATAAGGGGTAAGTTAAAGTCCCCAACAATCAATACCTCTTTCGATGGACAGAAGTCTAATAGGAAGTTTCGTAATGCCAGGTTATCGGCATTGCTGTTGGAAGGAGGGCTATATATAACAATTATATACAGGTTAAATGCTAGTAAATGGATTGCACAGACATTATCACAGCTGGTGTGGACACTTATATGACTTATATTACTCCTTATATAAATACATACTCCGTGCTTACGGGTATTGTCTTTGGTGTCAGTACGTGCAAGGTTAAAATTGTTAATTTGGACAAAGGAATCAGGGATTTCAGGCAGCAGCCAGGTTTCAGCAACTCCAAAAATATCTATATCATTATCTGACAGAAAATCAGAGTTCAGAAATTTGCGTGCTCCTGTGGCAGGCCTTGGAACCATTTTTTCTAAATTCTAAAATCAGTTTCTTTTTCTTACAGATGTGGTAAGACTCGTCTGGTGCACTTTTAAATTTTTTTTGCCCCTAAACCCATCTTCTGATTTGCTATGAATCGTGAAAGAATAAAATTAGGGCGCATGTTACATTAGCATTAAAACATATTGACAAAAACATCTGGGATGAAGTGACCGCCTGGCTATTGGGATGGTACAGCAGGTCTGTATGACCATACCAGTGACCTTCGTTCCCTTCCCATAATTGTTCGCAGATTTTATAGCTCCCTAACTCAACGTCACTGACACCGGTGCAGTAATGCATTGTTCAAGAATGGCAGCTATGAAGGAGTTAATAGAAATACATAATTATTTGTATCACTGTCTCAAACACACATAACAACGAACGAAGAATGGGCAGTAAATGTACACTCAGCTGCAAAGAGCAGAAATAACTGTATGCTCTGTCGGTCCGAAATGTGTCGGGAACCGCGACATTGAACAAAAAATGTGGGATGCTAACTTACGAGAAGACGTGAGACGAAAGTTTTTTTTTTCTTCTGACTAGTAAACATTTTTGCTCCATTTCGCTAAAATTGTGAAACCTATAAATTTTCGTGTAAGCATACAGCCTAATGACCTTGCCAAGTCAATTTTTATTCCTCTAGTTTGTTTTCTGTATTTTTCTGCCTATTTTGAGGGTGGTAAATTACCTTTCTCTCACAGCAAGATTTCCACTCTTATTATCATAGTTCCTTAAGCCTTACCTACTATTGTTTTCGGCATAATGGAAGAAACTTACTCAAAATTAAGGGGCATGTTACATTAGCATTTAAACATATCGGCGAAGACATCTGAGAGGAAGTGACCGCCTAGCTGCTTGCGACAGTAGAGTAGGGTCGTGTAAACATATCAGTGACCTTCGATTCCTTCCCATAATTGCTCGCAGTTTTTTTTATAGCTTTTAACTCACCGTCACTGACACTGGTACAGTAAAGCATCGTTCAAGGCCGACAACAACTATGAAGGGGTTAATGGAATACATTATTGTTTGCATCAATACTCTCTCTTTCACACACACACTTAAGAACGAACAAAAGAATAAACATAATGTACACTTAACTGAAAGAGACAGAAATAACTGTATGCTCTGCCAGTCTGAAATGGGAAGTGCAATATCTGACGAAGAATGTGAAACTGAATGCTAACCTAAGAGAACACGTGAGATGGTAGAGTAATTTTTTTCTGATTAGCAAACATTTCCGTTCCATTTCGTCCCCTAAAATTGTCAAACCCATAAATTTTCGTCTAAGCATACAGCCTAAAGACTTTACCAGTTCAATTCATATTCCTCTAGTTTGTTTTCTGTATTATTCTACTTTGAATTTGGTAATAATTACCTTCTCTTGCTGAAAGATTTCTTCCTTTATCATCATCACATTCTTCAGGCCGTACCTACGACTGTTTCCGGCATAATGGAAGAAACTTATTCAACATAATAAGAAGTGGATTTCAATTAGAAGTGGATTTCGTTTCCCAATTCCCCAACTGGAGCCCAGGTTAGAATAGGTTAAATTATTAGGTAGTTAAGCAAGGTTAGGCTAGGTTAGGTTATCAGTCGCCTAACAAAACTCCACCTTGGCATCCATGTGATCGAGTTGTGAGCAGGAGGTGTGGGTGGGGGGACAGACTCACGCTCATTTACCCGTGCCTCGCTCGCTAGCAACCGGAGCTATCGTACAAGTAATTCTGTGTATTACTGTACCACTGAACCATTCAGTCACGGCCCGGATATACCGAAGGCTAGATAATCCGAGCCTGGGTAATCGAGCTTCCACTCTAATCCCTTCAACCTGATGACATGCAGTGTTTTGTATTTTATTAGCCTCTTGTTTTTGCATGCCCTTACGGCTTTAAATCCATATTGTGCCTAGGTAGGCTTTCATATCTTGTAATCCATCTATCTATCTATTGCCAGACGCCTTAATCCCGTAAGGGGTGGCCACAAACAAATCGCCTCCATGTCACCCCGTCCCCTGCCATTTCAACGCTCTGCTCCCAGCTCACATCCCCCTCTCTCATATACCTCTCCACTCCATCCCTCCATCTCATCCTTGGCCTCCCCCTCCATCTTCCCCCCCTCCACCTCACTCACATACACTCTCCTCATCAGTCTCTCACTCTTCATCCTCTCCACATGGCCAAACCACCTCAGTGTGTTTCTCCTAACACTTCCTATCACATCCACATCCACACCACAATGCTCCTTCACTTTCTCATATGTCAGTCTGTCTCTCCATGTGACTCCACATGTTCCTCTCAAATAACTCATTTCCACTGCTCTCACTCTTGACTTCTGTCCCTCCAACAAGGTCCAAGCTTCACTTCTGTATGTCAGAGTTGGTATCACAATACTGTCATGTAGTAGCTTTTTCACTTCCATGCTCACTTCCCTGTTTTTTATCACTCCTTTCAGGGAACCAGCAACCTTTCTTTCCTGTTGTACCCTTTCAAGCACTTCACCCTCTAAACTTCCATCCATACTCATCACACTACCCAAGTACTTAAATGCACTCACATTTTTCATTTCCTCCTCATCCAACCTCACTGTACATTCACTGACTTCACTTCTCTCGAAGACCATAACTTTACTCTTCCCTACATTCACCTTTAGATTCTGTTTTTTACACACTCTCCCAAACTCATCCACCAAGCCTTGCAGCTCCCCTTTGTCTTCACTTAACAACACAGTATCATATGCAAACAACAGTACAGGGAGTTTCCAAACACTGCCCTCTCTCACTAGGGTCACTCCAGCATTCACTGCCCTACCTTGTATCTCTTATAACCCCATCCATATACAGATTGAACAGTCATGGAGACATGACACATCTGTGTTTCAATCCAACCTTCAGATAGAAAAATTCACTCAGTTCACTATCCACACGCACTGCAGCCTTACCACCCTCATATATACTCTTCACTGCCTTCAATAACTTCCCATCTACTCCTTGTATTCTCAATACTTTTCACAATCATCGTCTATCCACCCTGTCATATGCTTTCTTCAGATCTGTGCAGGCCGCATACAACTTCTTTCCCTTCTCTAGAAACTTTTCCACTAAAGATCTGAGAATGAATATCTGATCTACACAACCTTTTCCTTTCCTAAAACCTCCCTGTTCTTCTCCAACTAATTCCTCTGTTTTTATTTCCCTAATTCTGTCAATAAGTATCCTACCAAATACTCTTCCTATTACACAAAGAAGGCAAATGCCTCTCTGATTACCACATACTTCTTTTCCCCTTTTTCTTTGTACAGGGAAATAATTATACCTTACTTCCAATCCTCCGGGACTCTACTTTCCTCCCAGGCAAGTCTGCACATCTTCCACATCCATTCTACTACTATCTCTCCCCCATGCTTCAGCATTTCACCACACACTCCATCAATTCCTGGGTCTTTCCCCATTTTAACTTACTTCATTGTTTCCACAACTTCCTTCCTGCTGATTTGTTCCTCTCTTCTCACATCCCTCCATCTCTCAGCCATTTCCCAGCTACCTATACTTGCATTACTTTCATTCTCTGTGTTCAGCAATTCCTTAAAGTGTTCTCTCCATCTGCTCACTTTTTCTCCCTTCTCCACTAATAATCTACCATTTTTATCATTCACTCCCCAACTAACTTCTTTGGCACCCTGTCTAGTCATCTCTACCTCTTTCTAGAACATTTTCTTACATTCCTTCCTCTTTACACTCATGTTCCTTCCAAATTCCTCATCCACTCTCTTCTTACTCTCTCTTACTAATCTTTTCACCTCTCTCTTCCTCTCTCCATGTAACTTTCTCTTCTGTCTCTCAACTTCTTCCACACCCCTGTTTCTCATCCACTCTCTATATTCTTTCTTATTTTGTGCCACAGCTTCTCTCTTCATTCCACCATGCTGTTCCCTTAACCCCCTTTCGTCTTCTCTTCAACCCACACACCACTTCATGTGCTGCACAGATTTCATCTGTGAATATCATGCACACACCTTCCACGTCCCCCATCTGCTCCAGTCCATATTTACCCAGTCACTTCTCTACTTCCCTCTTATATTCTGCCTTTATTCCATCCTCTTGTAACTTTCCACCCTCCTTGTATGAACTCTTCCTCCTTTCACTTCCTTCTTATGTTTCTTCATTTCATTTGGACTTTAGGAAGACCACTCCCTCAACCTCTGTATACTCTTGCATCCATTACACACCTTCTCATCCTTTCATCGACACACACATAATCCGTCATTGCCTTCCGTTCATTCAGTTCACCACCTACCCTTCTCATCACTTGCCACATATACTTATGGATCATTTTGTGCCTGCAGAGGGTATTAGCTATCACCAACCCCCTCCCGGCACAAATGTCCACTAAAGCACTGACATTCTCATCCATCTCTGCAGTCACACCCCACTCACTAACTACTCCATCCACCTGTACATTCCCTACTTTTCCATTCATATCTCCAATCCAAAATACAGTAAAACCTCGATACAACGGACTTCAGTAGACCGGAATTCGCTTTTATCGGACTCGAGGAGCTACCGGACTAAACTTCTATATATCGGAAAAAGTCCGATATAGCCAGAATCAGTCCGGACTGCCTGACAACTTCAGCTATGTTCACCACAATAAGACAAGTAAAAGGCATGTTTTTCAGTGCACAGTACAGTATTATTATACCATTTGATTAATGTAGTGAAGGTAAAACACAGTACAATACTGCAGTGGTGGTGAAAACTACCGATGCAATCCGGACTAATGTCTGATATATCGGAAAAAGTCCGGATTAGCAGGGGTAAGTCCTGGTGTTGCTTTTATCGGAAAATCGCATATTTCGGACTGGCCTGAGCCCCAATTAGTCCGTTATAGTGAGGTCTTACTGTACTCTCATTCCTTTAAGTCTTTTCCATGCACGCTTCCACATTTGTCCAGAACTCTTCTCTCACTCTGCTTGCATGATCTTGCGTTGGCATGCACGTGCACACAGTTGCTCATATTTGTAGTCCATCTTTCAATCTTACCTACACAATCCTTGAGCTAACTGATCCATACTCTCTTATATTCTCCTTCCATCTCTTACTCACAACAGTACACACTCCATCTTTTGCCCTCTCATTCTCACCTACTCCTGCACATATACCCCATCCACACTTCCAATCTCTCACACTCTCACCTCCATTTAGTTTCAGTTAATCCACATACATACAGTTTTGCACTCTCAAGCACCTGGACTATCTCTGTTTCTTTCATCTCATCATTTGCACCCGTTACATTCCATGTAGCCATCCATACCATGTTCTTCGTTCGGTCCTTAGTCGTCACCTTTTGGTCAGTTCTGGTCTGAGGCTTCTTGTTCGTATTTTTAATTAGTTGTTTTCCGGGGAGGGGCACCAACCCTACGCCAACCCACTTGTATGGAACACATGTTGGTTGGTTATAAGGTTACCACTCAGCGTTGTAATTGCTTTCCTGGTTTACAGGAAATCAGTTGGCTTGCTACTCAATATAGAGCTACCCCAAAAACAGAGTACCATTACAATAAGTGGGTGGATGATGGGCACCCCCACCTACCACTGGTTAAATAGAAAATTACATCATCATGGTTAAATAGAAAATTACGTAGCTTTTGTTGTACAACATTAACCAGGTACCTAAAATACCCTTAAATTGAACCTCCCTTCTCATCCCAACCCTATCATAAATTAGACTCCCATCTCATCCCAACCCTGTCATAAATTAGGCTTCCATGCAAAATCCATGCCTCTGTTATCTCCATTTTATTCTTATTCTCCTGAAGCAAGCTTAACTCTCTGGACGATCCTGTTTGCCATGACTCTCTCTCTCTCTCTCTCTCTCTCTCTCTCTCTCTC
>JAGKTI010035934.1:0-11162 GCA_018397915.1 Birgus latro | reverse complement strand
TAAAACCCTTCCACCCCACACTTACACAATCCTCCCCGACACAAACACTCATGCAAATAATCTTACAAATCTACATCATTCAAAGAGAAATATACATACTGGCTTGTGTTTCTGTCTATCCAAGCAGAATATGATAAACGTCAGTAGCCTGGAGGTGTATCTCTTGGCGGGGCAGGTAAGAAGCTTCTCAACAATTTTTCCGATTGCTTCACCTCACCCGTTTGTTTAGCCTGAGTGAGTGAGTGAGTGAGGGTGTGAGTAAGTGAGGGTGTGAGTGAGAATACATGAATGTGTGAGATAGAGGGTGAGTATGTGTGAGTAATATGTGAGCGAGTGGGCGAAAGATTGAATGAGCGAGTGTGTTGGCGAGTGAGTGAGTGTGTGTGAAAATAATATGTGTTTGGGTGTGTATAATGAGAAAGTAAATGAGTGTGTGTTAGTGACTGATTAGGTGTGTGTGTGTGTGTGTGTGTGTGTGTGAGAGAGAGAGAGAGGGGGGGGAGGAGAAGGAGAGGGAGGTGCCGGGAGCGTGAGAGTCAGAGGGCCGCCTCACAGCTGATCTACCTTAGGGACCGCCGTAATCTCGTGGGTGCATGAGTCCTCCGGGAACCTCTTCAACAGCGATTTTGTGCTCTGCCTACGTCACCATTCCTTGGAGATTCTATATAACTCTAAATATACCTTTTAATACCATACTATGAGCGGCTTTTCCTACACTGAACAAAATTAACTGGCGATGGTACGAGTATGTAAAAACTGTATACGATATTTCCTCACAGGTAAACTCGTCTGGCAGTAGCAGTGATTGAGCAAACCGATGTGATCACAGTGAAGGAACTAATGTGGCACCAAGAGGCTTTAGTAGCGTGAGGTGCCGTTTTGTTTACCGAGAGTGAGTAAGAGAATCAGTGAGTGAGAGTGAGTGAATTATCAAGTGGGTATGTGAATATGAATAAATGATGAAGTGGGTAAATGAGTGAATAAATGAGAGAATATATGACGAGAAAGTGAGTGAGAAGTGAACAAGTGATGAGTTAGTGAGTATACAAGCGGGTGAGTGAATGAATGCGTAAGTAGGTGAATGAGTGAATAAAGAAAAAGTGATGAGTTTAGTAAGGGAATATGTCAATGAGTGTATTAGTGAATAAGCGAGTGAGTAAATTAGTGGGGGAAGTGCTGGTCAGTCAGTCGAACAGACCACTGGCTGGCGAGGGGTGTAATGGCAGTATGTCACTGGAATCTCTCTCTGTCTCTTTCCTAATTCCCTTTCCATCACAAAGTGTTTGCAAATACTATTATATATCTTTGTTTCCATATCGTTATTGAGCTCGCAGTGATCAGTTCTGACCACAAAGTCGAATGTATTATTTTTGCATATTTTCGCATGTCACGATTTCCGAAAATTTCTCGCCGTAGCTTCACACGCGATAGCCAGAATTTTTGTTTCGTATTTCCCTGACCCTTTTTGACATACCCTGATCTAATGCAAAAATAATTATGTTGATCTCTATTACCATTCTCGTGGGGGGCGGGGGGAACGAAAAAACGCAAAGCCAGGCATTTTCGTTTGTTGAGATCGTACAGTTTTGCGCCATCACATCGCGGCCGACATCCATTTTTATTTCTCTATATTCCTGAAACTCGCTGGAGTAACCACAACCTGGCGCAAAAGAATTAGTTCGACACCTGTTAATGTTCTCATGAAAGAAACGGACAAACGCACAAACAGACACCTATACACAGCTTCTTTGAGAGGCCGCTGTTACTGGAGGGGTCTAAGCTGTCAGGTTTATTAAAGACGGATGAGTAATTACTACACACGGCAAGCGCTGTTGCTCTTGTGATTTTTTTTTTATGCAAGGAAGAAGGAACCAAAGGCCAGGACCCGCATACTGTTCCTTCCAAGAAAAACAAAAACAATACAAAAGAGAGCCAAATTCAAGATCTGTTCATTTTGAGATGCCTGGACACACTGCGTTTGAAAGACTGGAGATCATAGGAATTAGGGAATACAGACAGAAGCAGACAGTTCCAGAGTTGACCAGTTGCCGTTACGAACGTGACATGGTAAAATGAAAATATAAAATCATATGTGAACGTGACTTTGGCTGGCAAGAAAAATATAATCTTTCTGATGCAAAGACCCAAATTAATATATCTTAATCGTAGGGTGCGTAATTAACTTTTGCAGAACTGTTTGTGTTTGTGTAGTTGGTACTGCCTCTTATCCCATCAAATACACATAACCTAGCTCGGTCACAGGGTTTTCCTCCACTGAACTGGGTTATGGTTATAAAAATATATTTAATTCCCTGTGGCACTTGTCTCCCGTAATCAATGGAAGACATGCTGTACAAAACCCAAGAACCATGGAAAAGTATCTCCTGACCTGAAAAGCATCATCGGAAGATAGCAGGAATATAATTACTGAATATGTTATGACTCCACATCAGATGAAACAAATCAAATCCTGCTGTGGAGTTACTAAGCAGCGAAAGACGCTATCTTGAGTAATACAAAATACAAAGGAATTCCCCCAAAATACTGGAGAAGATGGCGTTTTAGGGCTGTATTCTAAATGGCATAGGAGGCTTCATAGTCCCTTTGTCTTTGTGATTTACTTAGCCTACAATACATTCTTCTTCTTCTTCTCTCTTATGTTATTCACACTGCTTCAAATTCGGAAGTGTGTACACATTGCGTACAAGAGAATACCAAGGTGCGATGTTTGAAATGTGCACCGAGGATGGGATGCTACAATCTCCAAAGCCAGGAGTATACGACCCTCAAATTTATGGTTATATACTGGACATGGGCCATTAAGCGTTTAACCTTCAGGAAGTAATTTGATGCCTGCTGCTATCAGGCGACCATATTTATCCCTTAGCCGGCGGCAGCAGTTGGTGAGAAGCACTTAAAAAAAAAAATCGTCTTTATATAGATGCCCCCGACCACAGGACTGGAACATAAATATAGTTACGCCGCATTATGTAAGGTTTTAACATAATCTATATATAGACTCTACCGCATGTAAGGCTTTAACATAATCTATATATAGACTCAACCGCAATGTAAGGCTTTAACATAGTCTATATATAGATTTTACCTCAATTCAGAACAGTTGTTACATTTCATTAGCATAGCAAAGATGCTTATAATACTAAAACCTTAATTTTGTTGGCAGCTATTGTTCATATTTGTAAATGTAAGGTAAATGGAGTCACTCGCAGGCAAAGCTGTGTCCAGGACTTGTGACCTGGATGTGGTTTCCCTCCACCCTACCTCACTAAATTGTTACTAACCTAACCTAACCGTTAATTGTTGCATCTTATGGCATTTTTCTTTACATCTATTACTGTGGTACATGAGTCTGAGTACATCCAAATATCAAAAGAAAAGCATAAAGCGAGTTCTACAAGAGAAACAAAAGATGCTACACCCACTCTAAGAGCTGGGAACAGACTGATTGAACCACCGTTGTTGTTGTTGTTGTTGTTGAGATTTTCCTCCCTTGGGAGGACCGGGCCAAGAAAGGGCCCGTCAGAGTGATAGCAGAGGATATCAGGGGAAGCTTGGAGCTTGGCTTGAAATTTGATTTGGAGGATATACTGGGTTGGTTATCTTGAAGAATAATGAAGGGTTTTTCTTCTTTAACCCGGCGAGAATATTATCGGCGACGGCTTGAGGGTCGATGAGCGTGGCAGGGTCGAAGGTGGAGACCTGAGGAGCCTGGAGGTCCTGCTCATAGGCAGAGAGGTGGAAGGGGGAGAGGGGGAGAGACATGGAATGTCTGTCTCCATCTCCTCGGCATGAAGTGGCCTTGGTTTCTTCCCCTTCTTCTTTTTCTTCCTGGGTGCAGGAGGGGGCGACGGAGAAGCACGAGCCTCCACGATGGCCTGGAGGTCTTCTGCTGGTGCATCGTCAGGAGTGGATGCGGTGGCCCCAACGACAGCAGCTGGTGGTGGTGAAGGAGGGGCGTGATCATCCTCGTCCCGAAGGATGGAAGGATCGGGAGAGGCGGCCCTACTCACAGCTGCTGACGACGGGCGGCTGTGGCTGTCGGTTGTGGCGGCCAAGGGCGTGGCAGGGGTGTTGGAGGAGGAGGCAGTCGCCCTGGTTAGTGGAGCGTCGAGCTGCAGCCTTTTCCGCGGTGTTGTGCGGGGTTGGGGAGGCTGCAGCGTGATGGTGCGACGCTCCTGACGAAGGGCAGGCTGTGTATCACAGGCGATGCTCCGTGGGATAACAAGGCGCGGCAGCCCGTTCTTCTCGAAAATCTGAGGGAGAAAAACAAGCATCGCGGCCTTGTCGTCACCACAGAACGCCTTCGCCGTTGCAATGCACATGGTGACAATTGTTTCCACTTCACCATTACATCGAGGGGGCACAGGGCGGCGCCCCTGAGCCGTGGGGCGCCGCCGTGCATAAGCAGAGCCTTGCACAGCTGCACCCCCAGGCCCAGTGACGTCTCTAGCCTCGGGACCCTTCGGTGTATGGTGAAGCTGGAATTCAACAGTCTCACCCTCGCCTAATGAGCGCTTAAGACGTCGTGAAGTGACAGCAGTGATCCCCAGACGATGCACAAAAACATCAGTTCCAGTATCCTGGCGCCTGATGAATCCGTATCCCGCCTTCACACTGTACCACTTGACAACGCCTGTGATGGTCTGCGCTCTGGGCAACTCTCCTGTGTCAGTTGTGGCCCCCCTCGACGGGTCGTAGGCCGAGACACGATGGGAAGTCATGGCTGAAAGGCAGGAAAGTGTACGGGAGAAGGAACCCACATTTCACTACCTTGGGGAGTGCTTTTAACACCACGGCTGCCAGCGCGAGAATCGATGAGAGCCGTTCGTTCGTTTGTAGATTTCCCCCACCTATAGTGGAGGCCGAGCCTTACATTAGCCCGGTCAGTGGTCCAATGGATGCTGCTTAGTGAGGTTGTTGTATAGATCCATGTTTTGACTTTGACTTGTTCTGATGTTTTTGACGGTGTTGTTGACTATTTCGTCCATGTTCTTCATAAGGTAGTCGTTGAAGGCGTCAGCGTTAAAGGGAGGCTTTTCTTGAGCTGGTGTTGAGTCTGAGATGTTGCTCTGGGAGGAGTCTTCATTGGAGGATTTGCGCTTCCTCTGTGTTCTCCTGGGTGTTGGTGGAGAAGCACGAGCCGCTGGGGTAGTTTTTGCGGCTGGCTGATCGGCAGCAGAGGGTGGAGAAGTGAGAGGAGGAGAGCTTTCGTTGGTGTTGTCGGTGTTGGTGGTTGGAGCTGGGTTGTCCTTGCTTTCAGGCTGTGCTACTGTGGTGGTGGTAGAGGAGGCAGTCGTCCTGTGTACAGGAGCGTCTAGCTGCAGCCTTTTCCGCGGTGTTGTGCGGGGTTGGGGAGGCTGCAGCGTTAGGGCGCGACGCTCCTGATGGGGGGCTGCCTGTGCACCACGGGCGAAGCTCTGAGGGATGGCAAGGCGCGGCAGCCCATTCTCCCAAAAAAAAAATCTGGGGGAGGAGAGTGGGCAGCGCAGCCTTGTCATCGCCACAGAATGCTCTCGCCGTCGCGATGCGCATGGCGACGATAGTGTCGATCTCCCCTGTACATCGACGATCCTTGGGCCGGCGCCGCCGGGTCGTGGGGCGCCGCCGTGCATAGGTAGAGCCCTGCACAGCTGCACCCCCCGGTCCGGTGACGTCTTTAGCCTCAGGACCCTTCGATGTGTGGTGGAGACGAAAGACTACCGTCTCGCCCTCGCCTAACGAGCGCTGAAGGCGCTGTGAAGTGGGAACAACGATCCCAAGACGGTGCACGAACACATCGGCGCCGGTGTCCTGGCGCCGAATAAATCCGTACCCCGCCTTCACGTTGTACCACTTCACAATCCCTGTGATGGTATCCGCTCGTGGCAACTGTTCCCTGGCTGTAGAGGCCCCCCTCGACGGGTCGTAGGCCGAGACGATGGAAGAAGGCATCGGGAAACAGTGTTAAACTCTACGGGAATAGCAACGGACGTTTCACTACTACGAGCAGTGGGGAAGAGGTCTGCACACCACAGCTGCCGGGACGAGAATCGAGCCACCAGGTGCGCACCTTTATATAGGCCTCCTGCTACCCGTAGGTTGTCTAGGTTGTCAGATAGGGATATCTGAGGCTCTAGGTCACTTACACATTACCGTCTATGTATAGTCTCTGCTAGGATTTAAAGGGGACAATTTTTGGGGTAGCGTCTGTATATAGTCTCACCGCAATTTTTCAGTCTATTTTACACAGTCTATATATAGTTCCACCGCCGGCTAAGGGTTATTGTGGTAGAGCCAGAGGAACGAAAGTCAATGGCTGGTATTCCCCTCCGGATTGTGTCTTCCTAACACCTCTTCCGTAGTGATTTTTTTTTATAGGGTTGGATAATATCGTCTTGTGCCTTATTTATGCAGAGTACGGTGATATTAAAATGATTTAAGACACAAAAGATAACAGCAAGCAACATAATTCGCTTAGAAAAAGGTGTTAGGGAGCTTCTTTAACTGACGAGAATACCAGCCAATGAGAGCTAAATCTACCGTGTCTAGTTTTCGTCAAAAGCTAAGGTGAACAAAATCCCCTGGAGAATAAATAGAATATATGTCATGGGATAGCAGTGGTATATGGTGGAGATTACGCTAAATGTCGATATTCCTAATGGAAAAAGCATCCAACAGTCGATTATATTTCAAGGGCCATATTTTTTATACCACGTTTTCTCAAAGTGTCAGACTTTTCTAAAAATCTCTTTGTTACGATGACACCTTTTCGTATTTAATTAACGCAGTCGGTAAGCTGTGGTCTTCATCAAAGGGAAAACATATCGTTGGCCTTTGTCAGCAATATATACACTCTATTTACTTTCACTTGACAGATTACGTCTTTTTGCAACTTATTTCACGTAGCTCAATGGCAGAATAAGATCATGATACAGCTCTATAACCTTTCCACAGCACTGCTTCATGACTAGCGCCATATTCTAGTGTTAAGCTATAGTTACAACTCAGACTTCAGGATGGACAGATGGTCTTCTAGGGCCCAGTTAAAGTGATCAGAGTATAGTACCCTCTCTGGTAACATCTTCAAAACGACCATGTGTGTTAGAGTATATTCTTGCTACAGATAGGTTAATTGACTTTTTTCAACTAATAGACGCATAGATTATAGTTGAGCCTGATTCTTCTCTTATTCTTCCTACTGCTGGACAGTTTTATTCGGCTGAAGTGAAACATACAGTAGTGAAATGGTTGGAAACACTCTCCCCTAACCCATTCAGTTTAACCTGATCTCCTCTGTTTTGAATAAAATCGTCCTCCGACAGTAAAAATTAATTATACGTATGATTATCGAAATATTTCTTCTTCACGACAGTTTTGAAAATACAGAGGTCGTCTTCCCTACATATCAGTCTATTGCTTGGCACTTAATCCTGCGAAATATAAGCCTAAAAAAATCCAGCCATTATTGTCCCTGTTTTAGTAACAAAGTCTGTTTATAAGATAGTTCCCTCCCGTCCCACTCTGGATCCTTGTCTCTCCATTTACATTTACGTCTCCTCTGTTTCATCCCTGCTATATCACTCTAATTATCTCTTGCCAAAAGCTGCAATGGCAATAGCAACAAAAATCTTCCTAACACGACCATGATCAAAACACACACACTAGATACACTCATGGAGACACACATACACATACAGAGAGAGAGAGAGAGAAATGTTAAAAGTGGATTCTTGTGGCGATGGCAATGCAAACTCGTGACGGAGCCACAAGGTTTACTGAGTCCAGTGGTACAGGTCTGGCGTGTATGAAATCCATGTGTAACAAAATCTCTGATCACCCGCTCTCGATTCGCTAGCGCATGTATAAACTAGAAGCGATGCTAATGTACAGCAAACCCGTCCCCGGCAGTCATTTTAGTGCTGACATATAAACACAGCAGGATATCTACTCAAAGATGTCACATATCAAATATGTAGTAAATCGGGTGAAGAACTGACGATTTTATGCCGAACTGAAATTTTAGGCCCGACCTTCCGCTAACTGGGGGGTGACCCCCTGACGTAATGAGGTATGTTATAGTATTCAGATTTGACATGCATCTTCAGGTTTTGGTTTCATGTCGATATAACGAATTTGAAAGGAGTTATGGCAAAAAAAAAAATGTTTCTTTTATATATTTTGGGTCTACAGCCCAAGCCTTGGCCCAGTTTGGCCCAGAATTAAATCGGGTGAGCAGAGGGTCATAGCTCATTATCTCTGTAATTTTAGTCGAAATATCAACAGTAGTTATCGCGTAAAATGGTTAACAGACATACAGAGAGACAAACAAACAAACAAACGGAATGAAAACAGTGCCCGTCCCCGAGCTCCTCCGGGGCGGGAACAAGAACAAAAAAAGTGCACCAAAAATATGGGAGAAGAAAAGTTATGAATACCACACGTTTCAAAAGAGTATAGCAGAGAAGACAGGCAAATGTTAAATATTGAAATTTAATATTATTGAAGGGGAATGCGTGTTGTAGAAACGATGGGCAGGAAGTTCTGGAGAAAAGGATTTTTTTTTTTTTTATGTGTCCGACTCTGGGCATAGGTTTCATAGCCTGCTATCAAGGCCCAGCAGTCCTCCTACATACCATACACCTCTACATGTCACCACTTCGGCGCTAACACCCACCGTCCATGTTGAATACATGCTAGGGCTGCCTCATACAGAACTGGTGTATTGGTATTAGCGGGGGTATTTTTACGACATGTCGTCGGGTCTTCTGGTAGATCAGTAAAGCCTGATTTAATGAGTAAAGCCTGATTTAATGTAGTGAATATTTTAAAAACAAACGAAGGAGCAAGGAAAGCAGAAAGAAAGTTTCCATCACCACAAAATATATAAGCTGAAAGGGACAGTGGACAAGAGGGAAGAGGTGTACATTTGCGGGAGTGTGACTGGGCGAGCAGAGGCATTTACGCAAGAGAGAGAGAGAGAGAGAGAGAGAGAGAGAGAGAGAGAGAGAGAGAGAGAGAGAGAAAGATTATACCCCCTGAGATAGTCAGTGAAATACTGGCATGTGCTCAGTCATAAAACATCTGAACATCCGTGAGCCTCAGTCCTCTACTGTCTCTCATAAACTTTATTACCCACCCCCCTCCAGTCCTAGTCTCGGCTTTCTTAGCCTCTTGTAATACTTCATTTCCTCTCGTAATCTTCTGGTCGTAGTTATAACCTTAATGATCTCTATCTTATATTCTCCCTCATAATCCATCATCATCATCATCAATATCGTCTTTATCATTCCCAGCTTCATCGTCATCAGTATCTTCTTCTTCGTTATCATCATAATTTTCGTTAAATATAATTTCTCGTACTGCCCAAGTCGTAGTCCCTCGTAGCCACACTGTGTTCCTAAAATATGTAGACCTCGGTTCCCTGTTTCCAGCTCCTACACGCCTTCATTTGCTAGTTTCCGGTCTTTCCTAAACCCACGTTTCTAGCCCAACATTCCATTTCCTAGTTCCACTTGACCTCGTCATCTGTTACTGGCTATCAACAAATCCCAGCCATTTCTAGCTTTTCCAAGCATTTTGTATTCCCTGTATTTGGCCCCAAACAACTTCCAGCAACTAAATCAAGCCTCCACTCCGGGTTTGTTTTTATACCTTCGTCGCCCTGCTTGGTCGCTGTAGTATTTACTCGCCCCCGTTCCTAGTAATAGCTTCCCTTGGATCCTCCTCCGTCTTCCGAGGGCCTCGTGGTCCACTGTTCTTAGACCTCAGGTACTTCTTGCCCTTTTTTGCAATGAAAGCGTGGCATTGCCTTTCTAGCCCTTGTTTGTACATTCAAGTCCCAGTCAGTCCCAGCCTCTAGTCGCTTCTAGTTCCCAGCTCTAGTCTCAGCCACTCTTAGCCCTTCCCGCCCTTCAGTATTAGTCCCAATCAACTCTTAGTCCCCAAGCCATCCAAGCCCTCACTCTCAGCTGGGGACAGTTCTTACTTTATCCTAATAACTCCTTCTGGTCTGAAACTCCCAGCACCCAGCCACTCCCCGCCCTTCCTAGCCTTTTTCTTACATACCCAGCCTTGTGATTAATTGTTTCTTGCCATTCTGCTGTGATCGAGTATGGCCATGAAATAGAATTCTCACCCCACATTTCCTTTCACAAACGCTTATTTTCAGGAAGCCTGGTGAGGGAGGTAAAGGATGTGGCAGTGAAGGGGAAGAGGACAGAGATGAGAGGAAAGAAGTGAAAAATGAAGAGGAGAAAGGAGAGAGGAAAAGAAAAAAGAGGGGGGGGAATGAGAAGCAGGGGGAGGAGAAGGAGAGAGGGACAGGAGGAAGGGAGAGAAGAAGAATAGGGAAGGAGGAGAAGGAAGATAGGAAAGGCAAGAAGATAAAAGCAAACTTAGAGAAAGGAGGAATGATATGAAATAGACGAAAAAAGAAAGTGAAGCGAATGGATGAATGCAGTCAGGAAACAACACGTAAAGAACAAAAGAGGCAGGAGAAGAAGGAATGCAGATAAGCAGGAAAAGAAAAAAAGAAAATTCCTAAAAGCAAAAGAAGAAAAAAGGAAGCAGATAGGAAGCGAAACCGAGGCAGATGAAAGGAAGATCATGATGAAATTGTGAAACTAAAGTGGGAGTAGACGAAGCGAAGAAGTGAGGAGCAGAAACAGGGAGCAGTTGAAGGGGAAGGAGCAGGATGGCGAGGAAGGGAGGAGATGGAGAGGAGATATCACGATCGGGAGAGGAAGGACGACGAGTAATAAGAAAAGAAGAAAATTTTTAAAAGGAATAAGGAGTGAAGAAGAGGAAGGCTGAAAAATACGTAAGAAAACAAGAGAAAAGGAGAGTACAGTAGAGGAAGAGGAGGAGCAGGAGCAGCACGAGCAGAAAGAGTAGAAGCAGAAGGAGGAGAACAGGAGGAAAAAAAGATGTGGAATGCGGAGGATAATCTGAACTAGCAGGAAATGAGGAAAAAAGGAGAGGAAAGAAATAAAGGTGATGAGAATGATGTGGTGGACGAATACGAGAGGATAATGATACCCAGCACAAAGAAACATGAAGCGAGGAGAGATATGTGAGAATTGCAGACACAAGAAAACACGAAGAGGGAAAAGGGAGAGGAATCGACGGAGAGGAGGAAATGAGTGAATAGCGATTAAGTCACA
>JAGKTI010035933.1:786-11162 GCA_018397915.1 Birgus latro | reverse complement strand
GAAAGAGTTAGTGGTGCAGGATTTCTAATTAACAGAAATCTTGCAGAGAACATTGTTAAATTCAGCAGTGTACCTGAGAGAGTAGTATGGATTGCAATTAGACTATGCAAAACGATATACCCTCAAAGTAATGCAAGTATATGTACCGACATTTCAAAGTTCAGACGAAGAAATAGAAACATCCGAAGACAACATCTCCCAAATTATGAAAGAAGTAAGGATCAAATATACTGTACTCATTGGAGACTCAGTGCAAAAGTTGGCAAATCGAAAAATGCAAGAGCATGTATGGGAAAATTCGGAGTAGGAGAAAGGAATGACAGAGGTGAAATGGCGGTAAATTTTCCCGAAATGTATAACATAAGAATAATGAACACATTCTTTCACAAAAGGGCAGGCAGAAAATTGATCTGGAGTAGTCCAAACGAAAAAACAAAGAATGAACTTGACTTCATTATAGCAGACAAGATATAACACAATCATAAATGCCACGGAAGTGAGCACAGAATGGTGGATTGTACCGCCAGATGCAGTTTCAGAAGTGAAAGAAAAAGCTGATTAAAAATAAAAATATATGCCCAACTAAAAGTAAGTGAAAACAAAGCAGCCTTTCAGTTAGAAATAATAAACAAATTTCAGGCTGTGAGTTATGCTGAGTGTCACATTGATAAGTTGAGTAATACACTAAAAAAAAGTGTTAAGAGAATCAGCGAAGGTGGTAGGGAAAGCTAATACAACCAAAACCAACAACTATTCAAAAATGACCCTCGAGCTCACGAAAAGAAGAAAGGAGATGAGAGTAAAAACAAAGACGAAGCTGAAATAGCGGAGTTGAACATGTTTATCATCGGGAGACGAGATACGAAAAAAGAAAGAGAAACATTTGTCAGCTCAAAGAAACCACCAGATGTGGAAGTCATAAACTGGTCTGATATAAAATTACAGTAAGAAAGCAATAAAATATATCACTGAATGACAAAAACGGTCGAGTCATAAAATGCAGAGATAGAATGGCGAATAGAGTTGAAGAATTTTACAAAGAATTGTATGCATCAAAGGCAATAGTACCAGTAGCTAACTTTCCACTTGACACGTATGAAATGCCTGAGGCAACACCAGATGAAGTAAACATTTTTCTTAGACAAATGAAACGAGGGAAGTCCCCAGGAGAAGATGGAATAGTAGTAGATTTACTATTGGACGCAGGAGTAGAAGTACAAAACAGGCTCACATCCTTATTTCCTCAGTGTATAAAAAAGGAGACAATTCCTAAAACATAGTGTAATGCAACAGTTATTTTGTTTTACAAAAAAGGCAACACTAAAGATCTTACGAACTAACAACCCATTAACTTTTTTTCAGTTATTTACAGACTCTTCACGGAAGTCCTCATGAACGGAATAACAACAAAGTTAGAGGTTTAGAAGAAAACCAACCTCGTTCTGAAGCGAGTGTTCGACTACTGATCACCTACACACAATGTATCAGCTAATTGAGAAAAATGCAAATATAATAATCCACTGTGTTTAGGTTCTGTTGATTTCGAAATCGCTTTTGACTCAATGGACCACTTTGGCAATTATTAAATTCATTTCAGGAGCAAGGAGTATATGAGAACATTGTAAAATTTTCAAAAACATTATACAAAGAGGGAAATACTACAGTTAAATTACGTAAATACTCAGAAAAGCTAAGATTGAGAATGGCGTGCATCAAGGAGGTACAGTTTCATCAAAATTATTTACTGCATGCCTAGAAAGTATTTTCAGAAATTTAGACTTGGAGAACAAACGAGTAAACATAGATGGAGAAAACCTAAACTTTTTAAGATTTGCAGTTGACACTGTCCTAATCTCAGAAACAGCAGAGACATTGCAAGAAATGTTAAATGACCTAAATAAAGAAAAGAAGGACTAAAGATGAGCCAGGGTAAAACTAATGTTTAATCCAAATATACCAAAAAGCGTCATTAGATTAACCAGAGAAATTCCAGAAGAAGTCAGTGAGTACAGTTACTTGGGGCAAAAACCACAACTAACGAAAGACCATGACAGCGAAATAAAAAGACGCATTACAGTTGGATGGAAAGCTTTCGAGAATCATAGAGACATCATGAAGAGTAGCTTGCGCATATGTATGAAATGAAAAGAATACACAGAATATATAATCCCAGCTAAGACATACGGTTGTGAGACCTGGAAACTGATGCAACTGATGGAAAATCAACTAATCTGTTTTCAAAGAGCAATTGAAAGGTCAATGTTGGGAATGTCTTTAGCAGACAGGAAAAGTACCTGAGTGAGAAAGCATACTGAGATCAAAGACATCAAAGATGATTTAAAAGAACAGAAATGGAGATGGGCAAGTCATGTAGCAAGAATAATGTGAGATGTTGGTCCGCAGATTTACCGTTAGACTTTCAAGTTGATCTTAAAGACTCTGAATTACCACTGGATGCCTTAGTGGGAGCTTAGATGTTACACCCACGGAGTGTAGTTGATCTCTCTCTCATACAATCTTTCAGGGCATAGGTAGAGAGTTCCCTTTGTGCTTGCCCACTGTCACGCCTACACTGTTTACAAATAGATCTGTCTCTCCAGCAGAATTTGCAGGATGGCCTCAGCCTGACTCAGGAAGTCCACAGATGCCTCAGCAACGAAACATCCGGTCGCTTACTCGTACATTTCTCTCCCCTCCTGCGTGAAACAGATATCTCCCATTAGGTTTTTTTTTACTTATACACAGATTAATAGAAGACAATTTAAACAGTAAAAGAACATTGATATTATAAGTGAAAGATAAGAAAATTATATGATAATGTATTATACTAATAATAAGAGAATACTGGTTAACAGGGAAAGTATCTAATTAATGGACATACATAACAGAATGATACCATATTGATGTATGTTACTGTGATGAATAATAAAAATACATAACAGCTGAATATACAGAAATCACGATTTCACCGCGAGGGAATAAAGTCTCGTAATAACTAAATAATGTTCACATAATCAGCTGGGTGTCCACACGCCTTCACACATCTCAACACTGTATAGCAGAGATGGAGTAGACCGTGGTTTGCTCATTTTATCATAGTCCCACTCAGATTTCTCCACCTTCAGTGTCGGGTTGCAAGTTCTTCTCGTCACTTTCACATTGAACAAGTTTTGCTGTTTTCCTTGTTCCATGTTGTAAGCTAATCCCATGGAGTCTCTTTTCCGTACGTTTACCACAGCAATGACCAAAAACCACCATGAGCAAAAATCCTAGCAGAGTTAATGCAACAGGAGAATATACAAAATGGGGGCTTTAAAAGGAATAATGCAGGAAGTGAGACATCCTAACATTCACGAAGTCAGAATTGTCTAGATAAACAGTCATGTCTAGCTGAGTACAGGCGATGCTTACACTGTCAATGGGAAAAATAAAAGAAATATTTATAGGTGCAAAGATTTCAAAGTTATGGGAACGAATAGCATAGTGCTGATGGGTTGGTTAGGTTAGATAAAGAGAAAATTTGACTTGATAGAGCAATTGTCTGGGGCAATGTATAGACCAGAAGCTTCGAGTGGCTTAACAAGAGTTTTCGGACAGGTAATACAGTACTAACAAATGACGGTGAAAGAAAATTGAAGTCATGTATTATGGTGTAAGTAAACATGGAAAACGGATACGTTGGGAGCAAGGGTGAAAAAACATGCAGAACCAACAGTCTTGACAGAAAGATTACGTACTACGGCATTCTCACAAGGGGCACCTGTGATTGGAAGGATATTAAAGAGGAATTATGGACATTGAAGAAAGGACTGGGTAACAGATGAACGATCTGACGGGACATAAGCCACAGACATATGGTCGTGAGATTGGAGAGAGAAATCAGAGTACACAGATGCAGTATAAAGAGTGACATTGTACGGTAGTGGGAAGAGAATCAGTTGGAAGCCTTCAAAGATGACTGTAGAACGAACAGGAATATGTACCATAATAGTGGAATGGAAAGTAGCTTCTAGAAAAGGATAGTACAGTTCTAGAATTGAGAATGGAAAAATAGGATCAAGACTAAAGTTAGTACGAGCCCACTCCATGACTAAACGAAGGCCTGACATCGGAACAAGATCTAGGGTAACATGACCATTCACAATATCTACTAACAGATGAATAAAATTCTCTGCTTGTAACATTATTGATTCGAGGGACAACAACAGTGACTCGGTGACACCATTAATTTTATCATTCAGTTTTTCTAAGACATCCGAAAGTATGTTCAGTTGGGTACCCATTTAATTCACATGTGTGACAGTATTACCTAGCAACTTAGGATGAACAGCTAGCACCCTATCCGTGCTTCCAAAGCTGAAGCAGATGTCTCTAACTTTTCATGATAAGCTGACAATTCACTAGTTGTTGTTAAGTCAAAAACATCAGCAAGGACTTTACCACCGAGATCAAAGATACCTCGCTTTACACGTGAATGTGCTAGTCCAACAGGACCACTAGGTTTCGAGCGAAAGCCCTACGCAACTGTAATCGAGCCCAACGAGAATACTCCAGTTACGGACCTGCTTATCTTACGTATAGCTTATAAAGAAACACAGGGTCAAATCCACCAAACACGCCGAATGGGATCAGATTCTTATATGGCAATGTTCCATGCGGCCATATTTAACCTAAGGAATCGCTTCTCAATCCAGACAAGTTTCTACTTAAGAGGTTCATGGAGTGGAACCCAGAAAGATTCATTCGCATGTTTTTTTTACCAAGGAAGTGAGTAGGGATCGAATGGTAGACAGCTGACTGGCAAATTTTGGGATTCTTGTGTAACTCATCAACTGTGAAGGTCGTAACGAACTGAAATGACGTCCTCCACTAACATTACTTACACCCAATGCTTTACCAGTGCCCTGGAGCGGAGGACCCCATCTACATCCCCATCGCCCAGAGATGATCCGAATGCAGCTAGTGCCAGCTAGTCTGTCCACACTCTCCACGACATCTTACCTATAGAACGAATTCGGATTAATGTTCAGATCAGCTAAGTGGACCTGACAGGGACAGACACAGTCAACAGTGGGGCGAGCTGCTGAACGAAGCGTTTGTCTGTACTCATTACCAGGTAGGGTTGAAGGTGACGAGGAGGTAGCAAGGGCAGGTGAAGAAGGAGGAGGAGAAGAAGAAACAGAAGATACATAATTTTCCTGATTTTCCTCCCACTCTACTTGTAAATACCTGGGAGTTCCCTTAAAATTGTCTGCGTGAACCCACTTACTCTCAGATGACAATAAATCTCAAATCTCAAATTTCTTACCGTTACGAGATATCACATGCTGTGGGCTTGTAAATTTATCACCTAATTTACAACTACGTGTATATTATGAACGAGCAAATAGTATTTCCATATCGTTAAATGTTGATAGGTGATGCAGAATTGGGCTGGCGTTGTATCATATCCTCTTTAGATAAGGCCAGATTAGTCTTTACATACTGGTGTATTTTCTGGAAGTCTGTCATTTTCACTCACATAATCATCAACTTATAGAGTGGAATAGGTTTCGATAGTAACATTGAATAGGGCAATTTTTTATCGAATTCATAAAAGACAAAGAATGGAGTTTCGCCAATGGATTTATTGATGGAACTATTGACTGAGGCCGTAACCTGGAGTATCCACTCATCCCAACAGGTGCTTTGAGAACCTAAGTACCTCAAACACTCCAGCACCTTACGATTTTGCCTTTCGACAAGGCCACTGGAAGCTGGATGGTTGGCTATGACATTACATTTATTGATGTTATACTGCTTACAAATCTCAGCAAGACTATTGTTAAACTCTGATCCATTATCGGTAAAATATCAGTGGATGGTGTAGTGAATATACAAATGATGTGATCAATGAAGGCACGTGCAATACTGTTAACAGTCTTGTCTTAGAGTGCTACGAGAACACAGTAACGTGAGAAATGATCGACTGCCATAAATACTCGGCACCAGACTCTGTAAGAGGCAATTTATGAAGGTCAATAGAAACAGTTTCCCATGGACGTGATGGAGCTGGATAATGCGGATGTAGAGCAGGCAATCCATTTGACCCTTTATGACGATTACAGAGAACACAGGAATCAGTGAAAATTGATGTCCTTACGCATAGTAGGCCAATGAAACGAAAGACGTGCTTGTCTCCAGCACCGATCCCTTACCGGGTGGGATGCATGAGGTGTGTTATGGATGATATAGAGTACTGCATGATATTATCTACTGACACTGGCAGAGTAGGTAAGGATGAAGCGTCTCCCGAATCTAGGAAACAAATAATCTTAGACCACAGAGGGTCTGTGCGTTGACAATTGCAAACAGCATCTGAGGTTAAAGTGATGCAGGGAACCTCATTTGGTTGGCACGGTAAGACTGCTGCTGTTACGTGACGTGAAAAAGCATCTGCAGCTACATTTGATTTACCAGGCACATACTCAAAGGTTGGGTTGAAGTGTTAGATAATAACTGACCTTCGTGCTAGACGTCCGGTAAGGTTTCTTCCTTTGAATAAATCACAAAGTGGGAGATGATCTGTTTAGATATGTACCCAGATATCCATAAATTATGTCTCTGAAATGACTGAGAAACTAAACAACTGCTAAAGCCTCCCAATTAGTAACACTGTAGTTATGTTTTGCGGCATTAAGGGCATGACTGGCATACGCTATTACACGTTTCCTCTTTCCATGGTCAATTTGCATCAATGCCACACCTAGACTCATCCCAGACGCGTCTACACAAAGAAGAAAAGGTTTCTTATAATCAGGGAATGCCAGGACTGGGGCATTAATAAGTGCTGTCATCAGTGTTTCAGAAGCATGAGTCTGGTCATTAGTCCAAACAAAAGCTTAATAATTTTCTCAAGTAATATCGTCAGTGGAGCGGTGATCTGTGCATAACCTTAAAGAAATCACCCGCGGCAGCCATTCAATCCAAGGAAACTCCTTCCATCATAAGTACAGGTAGGGTCTGGGAAGTTAAAAATCTGCCTTAACTCTCTCGTCTGAGGTATGAATTCCTTCAGCGTCAACCACATGTTCAAGAAATTTAATTCTCTTACTTAGAAAGTTGCATTTACTGAGCTTAACCTTCACACCTAACATCTGGAGGCGATCAAAAACTTGCTGTAGCTTGGCAGATTGTTCAGGAATTAACTTACTCACTACAATGATGTCATCTAGATAAGCAAAAAGAGAATGGCCGATCACAACACTGAATACAGGATTGATAAGCCTCATGAATACTGAGGGAGCATCTCTAAGACCAAAGGTAAGTGTTTTGAAACGATAGTGGCCAGAAGGGGTACTGAATGCAGTTATGGGGCTTGACGACTCTTCCATTTCTACTTGCCAGTAGTCACTAAGTAAGTCAAAGGAACTGAAAACAACGTTTTTCTCGCCAAGTGAGTCCAGCAAATTTGTTAAGACTGGTAATGGGAATCGATCGGGTACAGTGACAGTGTTTGCATTACGATAGTCAACTACTGGTCTAAATTCACCCCCTTTCTTGGCGACTAGGAAAAGCTGACTATTCCACGGACTGACAGAATGTTGATGTATTTTCTGATTTAGCATATCGTGCACCATCTAGTCAGTTTCTCTTCTTAAGCTATTGGGTAATCTACATGCTGGGACATTAATAGCTTGAGTAGCCTACTGGGAATCAATTCAGTATTATGCTCAGCCATACCAGTCTTACCCATAGGTTCACCAGGTAAGGCCACAACATCTCCACAGGTCTGCAAAAGGTTTATTAATTGTTCTTTATAATGAGGGAAGTTGCCCGGATCTACTTGAAAGTTGAGATCAGCTGAAGGAGTCGTAGCAGCATCTGTAGAGTTTTCAATGGTATATACACAAGGTAAATCCATAGCAGTTACAGATAATGGTATATCCTGGAACAATTGTACGGCCGATGGGTACACTAGGAAATAGACATTCTTTGTACCATTTCTAAGTTTCAGTGGGGCATTTGTTACATGTAATAAGTAAAGATAACAAATTATCCTCCAACGCGGAACACAGTGTTGACTTGTATGTTGAACCATTCACACATGTCTTAGGTAATGTTAGTGCACTCACTCCTTCTTTGGCACCTACAACACGGACAGAGACTTTCGTGAATTCGTGCAGCAACAAAATTGTGCACTTTTTTTGTCTCTGTTCATCTCTGCGTGTTGCAAAATGTCATTCAGATTATCTGAGGTAGTTTAATGAGACGTAGATGAGTCAGCCATTGTGTCACTGTTGGAGGGGGTGTCATGAGATACTAGTAAATGATCCTCATTGCTCTCTTCTGGCGGTGGTGGTAGAGTTACGGTAGACTGTGTGATGGAATTTACGTGTGAGAGGACAGGGCGTTGGCAGTTCGTGCCTGATACACAAAGTCCCTTTACATTAAAACTACCTCAGTTATGTATTAGTTCAATAGGATGTTGAGCCATGGTGTCAGTGCAGGATACCGAAGTTTGTTTGTGACATAAAACTCAGCTGTGAAGGGTTTTATTAATTCATCGAGTTGTATTTCAAGAGTTAGGCCTACCTTACCTTTCACATAAAATACTGAGCCGTCAACACCACAGAGACGAATGCCACGCTGCTCAAGGATCCAAACACGATTGATCCTTCGTTTACTATTGTTTAGGGAGGACTCCGATATTAAGTTCATAATAGACCCAGAGTCCATAAAAAATGATGTAGAGACTCCTTCATATTTAGTCTACCTAAGATAAATTTACCTCCGCAAGTCAGAGGGACAATTTCGCGAATGGGAAGCTCAGAATTTTGTGTCGTTATGAAGAACTCTGTTGGTTCTGGTGCGGGTTTTCACCGACTGTGTATTCGCAAGGGCACGGCATTCGCTAGTGGAATGGATATGGTCATTGTGACGAGCACAGTGCTTATTCCTGAATGATCGTGAAGGTGATCTACTATCACGCCTGTGTCCTCGTTCATCTCCTAGTCTCTTACAATTCGCTTCACGATGACCTGTTCATTTACAGTACCAGCAAAATGTCTTCACCCTGCTTGCAGATCTGGCTCTGTTATGAAAGAAACTCCTTTGTGACGCAGGTCTTGCACGTGGCATGGCTGGTGAACGTGGTGTGAAGTTTTGTTTGCTGGGTGGGCGTGAGACGCGCCCCTGACCTTGCGACTGCAAGGACTGTGGTGCTGAGCTAGGGTAAACTGTGCGTTTTGTTTGAGATGGTATGATACCGAGTTTCTTTTCTATATGTACAGCTAACATGGTTATGTCAGCCTTTGGAGAAATCTGAATCTCTAACGCTGCATCTAATTCATCCTTACTAAGACGATTAAAGAATCTGAGATGATCAGATTAATAAAGTTGCTACATTATTTAGTGATTGGGTGGTTTTTCCCTTATCATCAATTTCCGCCCACGGACTATTTCAGAAAGCCTCTTAAATTTTCGTTTCTGTTGCTGCTGATACCGCTGCCGCTTCAGACAGCGTATTTTGTTCCGAAGGGATGAATTTATCCTGTCTCATACTCTGTAATATCTGTAAACGCGCATCAAGCATCATGCATTCGTGTGGTTGCAAAAAAATCTACGAATTTGTTACAGCTTTCATCAAAGGATGTAAACTTCTCAAAAAATCTGCAAAGGACTAGTGACCCTACACGTGAGTAGACATCATGTAATCGGCTCCGAAGATAAGCGATTTTAGCACTGCCTGTTAAAGTCCTTTGTAACTGCAGACTGGACATCACTAATGAAATCATACATGGTAACTGCAGGAGTCATTCCAGCGAATATGGGATGCGATGCTTCTTCCAAAATAATTGTTTGGGGGGCAGGAGGGGTTGCCATATTTTAAAAAGTAGAAGTGGAAGGTAAGAGAAATGTGTGATGCACTGGGGGTTTGATACTCAGCTGATTGAACTGTTTCTCACAAATAAGTTTTTCCGTTTCTTAAACAAGTAAGACTGTCGTGTAAGGTTTTGAGCTTTGTGGGTTTTATTTCATCTCGGGAAGCTTGTGTATTATATCTTCAGATAAATTAATGTCCTTAAAGTAAGGAAATTCCGTTAAAAATGAACTGGAGAGAAAAAAGAGTACAATGGAAATATTAAACGAGTGAGTGTAAGTGAAGAGATTTTTTTTTAGTAAAATAAACTTAAGTGCATAATAGTTAACAAGGGAATGGTTCTATATTTATGATATTTACATCTGAAGTGTTCATATGGAGGAAAATAGTAAAAAATATATATATATATAGTATGAAAATTAATCTGGGGAAGCTGTTTTTAGGATAGTAATTTAAGTGTGTAAGAGGAGAGAGAGAGAGAGAGAGAGAGAGAGAGAGAGAGAGAGAGAGAGAG
>JAGKTI010035931.1:0-11163 GCA_018397915.1 Birgus latro | reverse complement strand
ATCAGATTCTCTTCCCACTGCAGATGATTCCCCACCCTTGTCACCTTCACCCTTGCCAGACCTCTCGCTCGTTCAGAGAAGGCGTTGAGTGACAAGGCATTGGAAATTATGGTCTCGTCATTGTAAATGATGAGACGACATCAGAGAGCAGGGGTACCATGTTGAGAGTGACGTGCCCCAGTTGTCCTCCCATGGCTCCTTCCATCCCTCCACGCTGCTATTCAAATGTAGAACTGATGATCGCACAGTGCCTGCCAACTTCACCAACCTCTCCAACGCCTAGGGAGACTCCACTGAGACGTCGAACTCTGATGCCAATGATAAGGAGACATGATGTTACGTGTGAAGCAAACGCTGCATTTTGGCCGCTCACCCTTTTCTGCAGTGCCAGCACATAGGCACCACACTACTACCATGCACATTGCTCAAGCCTGGTACTTTAGAGAATGTACCCAAAGCCTGGTCCTTCATGTGTGCCCTTAGTACCAGAGGGCGACAACGTGGACAACTGCATGAGCTAGCATCACCTCCAAGCACACCTCAGGCAATGCTACATGGTGATTTATTGCCCTGTGTTTCACTCTACTCTTTCTCCTCACCCCGCCACTCAAGAGGCCACGCACATGGGTGTCCTGGCTATTCAAGAAGCTGAGGGGTACGTGGTGCCTCATTTTGCTCATTGCTCCAGTTCCCATAGGCCACATGTGGGGGCAATGGAAACCTTTGTCTGAGGAGGGGGAAGGATTTGAGCCCGCAACCAATGCCTGTAATGAACCACAGGCAGGCATTCACAGATTTCCCTGGAGGAGGCAACTAACATATCGTGGATATTTTTCATTGCTTTTTTCAGTGTCATTGATGGAATACCTGGTGCACAAGATAAACTACTACCAGGAGATATCTCTAGGCTGGCTCAACATCGCTTCCCATGACCGATCCACTCTGAGGGGGTAGTATCCTGCAGAAGTTAGCAAAATGTATTTGTTGCTGGCTCTGACCATGTTAATGACACATAAAAAAGGCATGCCATACAGGATTATTGGATCATGGACCTTATAGCCACACCTGTCTTTGGGAAGTTCATGGCACTGAACAGGTGCCTTACAATACTTAGGATCATACACTTTTGCCCCAACCTGTGACCTACACCCAATGACAAGTTGTGGAAAACTCACCCACTTTTACAATGATAAAGGAAGCCTTTGTCAGGTTTCTAGTCATTCCAGAAAAATTTTGTGGACATATCACTTGCTTTGTTCTGGTTACAACTGGCATTTATCCACTGCATGCATATCATCCAAGCATCATCATTTTGGTACTGAATTCTTTGTTGCTTGTGACTACAAGACTGGATATATGCTGAACTTTTCGTTGCACTTGGTGTTTAATGTGGATGTCCCAAGTGACGACCCTCAGGGCTTTTCAGGTGTCATAGTGAAAGTGTTAATGGTGAAGTACAGGGGGACTTATCACATTCTATGCACCGACAATTTCAACAAGTAACTGAGTTTGATGAGGTATCCCCTTAAGTGTGGGACACGAACCTTTCACACTGTAAGTCCCAACAGGAAGCTTTACCGGGCCTTCTTCCCCGAGACCGAGAAGGGAGGATTAGTCACCAATAAGTGTGCTAACCTGTTGGCCATTCACTGGCATGGTAAGCAGAAGGTCAATATGCTTACCACAGTTCATAAGGGTGAAATGCAGGCCACTGGGAAGCAGGACCATATGACCAAGGAGCCCATGGTCAATTGTGATGTGGTCAGTGACTAACATACACATGTGGCTCACTGACAAGTCGGATACACAGACTGGTGCCTTTGATTGTCTCTGGAAGCGCTGCATATGGCACAAGAAGGCCTTCCTACATCTACTTAATATCACTGCCCTCAGTGTGTTCATATTGTTCAGGCAGGTTTTTGGCACAAGTCTTTCCCTCCTAGGGTGAGATGGAACTAGTGCACTACCAGCTTGCACAGTATGGATGTAGGCAGTCACGAACACCATGGGAACGCAGGGCAGCTGTTGTGTCTGATAGGGTTTCCCAGGCAGACTACCTCTCATGCCACCACATGGTGAACCTGGGATACACATCTGCATGTAAAAAGCTGTACAGGCACTGCCATGTCTGCTTGAATAGTTTGCGACGGCAGCAGATATACAAGGAAATGCATTGCCAGTGCAGTGACTGCAAGATGTCACTGCTCACTGAGTGCACCTTCGGTAACTACACCAAGGTGAGGTACTGGAAACTGGTGTGTGGGAGGGTGTAGACTGTGTAAATGTATAAAGAAATTATTATTTTTTTTTATACCAAATCAAGAAGTAGAACGTATTTTCTGAGCAAAATTATTATAAAATACCAAAGGAATAAATAGCACGTACTATATTTTTTGAGCAAAAATATCAGAAAATATATTGCAATATATATGCAGATCGATTCTGTTGTGGTAGTAAACTATTTATAGTTTTTGTGCAATTCCTGTTGTGCAGTAAGAATGTAACCAGATAAGTGATTATTCTACATAAGAATTCAAAATATGAGGAAGGGAGCAGGTATATATATAAGAAATTGAGCTCAGGTGGCAGTGAAAGTGGCTTAGCACTACAGGTGCAAATAAATGTTACAATATTATAGTGTAATACTGTATACGTGCTTATTAGTTTCACTGTGATGGCAAACTTTTTATAATATTGTGCAGTTCCTGCAATTCAGTAAGAAATTAGCAAAGCAAGTAACTTTTCTGCTTCAGAATTTAGAATATGTGGAGAAGTACAGGCATAAGAAAATGAGCTCAGGTGACAGGGAAAATGACCCTGCAATACAAGTAGTAATAAGTGCTATAATGACCACTAATTAATGTATTTGTTATAAACCTTCTGTAATGTTAGAACTCAACGGAAAAAGAGCTTTATATTTGTAAGATGCTACAAAATAAGGACAGCTACAAGTGTAGGAAAAGAAAACAAGCTCATATGTAATTAAAGTGACCTTAAATGACATGGGTGTAAAAAATCGTACTCGCAAGAAAGTGTATATAATTTTTGCAGCAAGTAATGTGCGATAAATCTTACATTTTCTTTTCTCTTTTCCATTCCACACACCGTTGTGCATAGTGTTACCCTGGAGAAGACAAATGATTTGGGCAAATAAACTGCACTTGCCACACATACAAGGGGTGATGATTTATTCATGCCCCAGTAGAAGGGGCCAGTGGAGAGCAATGTAAAGGTCAAGTGGGACAAGAGGTGCTCAGGTGAGTGCGAGCAGTTATTCTCCAACTGTGCAAGGCAGGCATGCAGCCTGGGTTCCGTAGCTACAGGCTCCCCACTCTTATGGACACACCCTTGCATGACCTCAAAATTACCTCCATTCATGACCACCCCAGCTGATTTTTATGATCCTTAACTGAATATTATAGGCGCTCTAGTAATTGTGGTAATGGGTTAGAAGTAAACAACTTTTGAAAAAACAAAAATACAAATAGGAAGGAGTCAGCTCGCTAGACCCCATAGCTTTATGTGTTAACCCTGTCAGTAGGATATGCCGTTCCTAACCTCAGTAAAATATTATGGTATCAGCAAGAATAATTTAACATCAACCAGATTCAAGGCACTAAAACGCACCAGTCTGTTAGCTAAATAGTCTGTTTGGTGGCGTTGTTGTATGTCGATGCCTGAGTCTAGGAGGTTTCAGCCCCTTCTCCTGTCTCGTTTGCTTCTATTCAGTGATGTGTAAAAACCACATGGGTTATATTCTGTCTCGAATATCTACAAGTGCTAATGGAGAATCAGATATTAATACAGTAAAGCAACCATAATGATCCTAGCTTGACTGACAAATTATTTAGCTCACAAATAATAATGTAAGTTGTACATTCACCATATGTTCACGAAGCACTAGATATCTTGAACCTGAATGTATTAATCTCCCTGACTCCCAAGTTTCATCGGTTCCTCATTTTACTTTTTTTCATACCTCTTGCAAAGTTTGCGAAATCTCCAGGTTACAAAAAATATGTCGAATCATAGTTAAGTCACTAGATACTGGTGATACTATTACCACAACGGAGCCTAAGCACATTCCTCAAGGACAGACAAGGTGATCCAGCATCCGTTTCATGCTCATGCAGTCACTAATGAACAATGGATACAAATCTACCTGTTACCTTTCTGAACAGCAGATTTATTAATTTACACTGCTGTTGTTCCACCACTTCCTTAGCTGTCTGGTCAGTCACTGGTAACTCTCTCAGCAAGTGGTCCTTAAAGCCTATTCCCAAATTCCTGAAATTTGTCCGCATTTCTACAACTTTCCAAGCCTTACAACGATACAACAAGACCGTCTCTCTTTCCTACATTAGTCTTCCTTTTCGCCTTCATTTTCCTCCTCAGCCTCCACCAGAAGCTCCTTGGCTTCACCTGACAAATCCAACCTATCCTAGTTTAATAAAAAAAAAATATTAATTAGGAGGAATCTAGTTCCATTTCTTTGCACATTCATAGAATATATTGGATTTTATAAAAATCCAGAATTAACATTTGTTGAGCAAAGCATCAGTTTTGATCAAAGAAAAGCATTATATTACATCTCTCTCTCTCTCTCTTTCTCTGTACCTGTGTTTGGAGGGGCGTCATAGGTGATATACGAGAAGCACAAGGCCACCTCGTTTGCCGTGTCTTCTCCATTATGGTAATGAAAGGCAAAAGCTCCCTGCCTTCGTCCATGGGTCCGAAACGATTCAGAGCCATCTTCACCGTACTGGGGAAAGGTATATAGAGTTACACAGATATACACATTCTACTGAACTTATAATCGTCTATAGGCGTCCCAACCTTGATCTCTGCGCCTAGGTGAACGGACATATTATTATACCGTTGACAAAAGCGCATTGACAAGGTGGAGTGCGATGAAATCCTGAATGATCAAATTTAGCCCCGGATGCTTAGAATCAATTTACGAATTATCATCTGAGTAGGAAATGTTAAACAAGGGATGTATATTTATGACATCCTCATGAAACCAAATCGATTAATATAAGTTACAAACATCTGGAATTTCCAATAGCCATCGTTTGTGGTGTCAGATTGTTTCATGCGATGTGTACACTGATTTTTTTTTCCAATAAATTTTTCACCAGTAGGGAGGGGATGGAAAGTGCAGTCCTGCAAGGAAAACTTATGTACTGTAGGTTTTGATGTTTCTTTTTTGTGTCTGAAATCCGATGGTTCCGGTAGTGCAGGAGAGACTTGCCACACCTCACTCTCATTCTAAAGTTTTCATGCTTTGCTATTCGTCATCAATCTCGCTTGAGAAATCAGAGGTAACATGTACGGCACCTGGCACTTTGCTAACACGTTACTGGTGTTCCAGGAGGATATCATACAAGAATCCTGACTGATGAGTGAAGAAAAGGGATTCTTAGTAGTATGTGTTAATTCTTTAAGAATTGCTATGCAATTTTCAAGATATATAGCTAAATCAATTAAAAGCACATGTTATCATAATATAAATAATGTAATCTTGAAATACATTATTGGACATTTATGCATTTCTCTTGAAACAGTACTGCTTGAAAATATTCAGCGAAGTTATCTTTAGTGCTTAGATGACTGATGCACAATCACTACAAACTCACAGTACAGTAGCATTATAATCGAAGCAGCCCATCTTTTTTTTTAATTATCAGTTTCAAGTATTTTACCTTAGTGTGATATGCAAAATGTGCGATAAACACCTTGAATGCGCCTGTGCATGGTAAGCAAGTGACTTTTCTTCTGTCATTACTATATAGTCTGCCATTTCCTGTGGCAAAAGGTGGATGTGTAGGACTCTGAAAATCCGTCTATGTAAAGCCTATCCACACCAGGGGTCATGCTGCATGCTCTGTTGCTCGTCATGTTGACTAATTCGATTTTTCGTGCCGCAGAGGGTCTGTGCTGCTCACTTCTGGCATATTTGGCTGAGGGACATTTCGTGGTGAAAGAGTGTGCCGCAGTACCCTCACTGTAGCCATCTGGCTTCCTTTGCGAGTAGTCGTAGTGTCACTATATTTTTTTAATCTCCTGTACGATGCAATGGGAGAAGAAAGTACAGGTACTGAATTGTCATGCTGCAACACCTTACGCTGCATAGAACTGCTGAAGGTCCTTCCACGTATCTGGCAGGTGAAAAACAAGCAATACAGGGACAAGAACTTAAAGCCTCGTGCACACTAGAAATCATGGTGCACTCTCTGTTGTGCGTCATGCTGCCCAACTCGGGTTTCTATGCTGCTTGTAGGAAATCTGGCAGAGGAGCATTTCCTGCTGACAGCGCATGCTGCAATGCAGCAATGGCCTCACAGAAGTCGTCTAGCTGTCGTTGAGAGAAGTTCTATTGTTACAACCATTTTATAACTCCAGTACAACGAAATGGCAGAAAAAAGTACAGGTATTGAATGGTCAAGGGGCAGCACTCTACATTTTAAGAAACTGCTGAAGATGCATCCATGTTCCTGGCAGGTGAAAAACAAGCTATACAGGACAAGAACTTAATAAGTGCAAGTTTAATATTACGTCGAGATATCCATAGCTTGCACCGCATCTTGTTTTTCCTATTTTTCTTTTTAGCACAACATAGTGCCACAGTGTTCCACATCGCATCCTCTCGAGCTGCTGAGGTGTTGGTATCCATCCCCCTTTTCCTGCAGCCCAACGATAACTGGTGCGCGCTGCCCATTGTACTAGTGTGAATATAACGGGCCTTAGCAACACCAGTTGGGCAGCATGACTCGTAAACAGAGCGTGTAACATAACCCCTAGTGTGGACGGGACTTAGAAGCTCAGGTTCAAAATTACGTCTAGACAACCATTGCTTGCACCAAATATTTTTCCTATTATTTTATTTTATTTTATTATTTTTTTTTTTTTGGCACAACATACTACCACAATGCTTCACATCACAGTCTCTTGAACTGCTGCAGTGCTGGTATCCAATATCCTGCCCTTGTTGCTTAATGGTAACTGGCACGCACTGCCCATTGAACTAGGATGGTCATCACTGGCTTCAGCAACACGAGTTGGGCAGCATGACGCACAGCAGAATGCACGACATGAACCCTGGTGTGGATGGGGCTTAAGGAATGTCAGTGATGTAACGTCCTAGAGGCAAAGAGGTAAATAACGTTATAATGATATGCGATCTTTGAACATATTTAGGATCAAAGCACTGTCGTAACTGTGATATATTTTCTCCAGAAAGACAAGGAAAGGAGAGTGCCCTGTCTTCCTGTGATTCCTATTTCTCCTGAAAAAAAAGAAAAGATAAAAGAGTATTGGTGTACAGGGGTTCCAGTGCCTACCAAAATACCTTCACAGGCTGGCAATATATGGCATGCACCTAACACCATGGCTACCGACGTGTGGTAGGTCGGCCACAAATAATTCAGTGTCCTTCATTCTGTAGAATCAAAATGTTTCATACATATTGTGCACCAATACTATTTTACCCTGTGTACAAGTGTTGTGGAGGAAAGCTAGTGATGAAGAGTGAGTATATTAGACACGTCTGAAGAGAGCATTATAGTCGGTTGTTGGGAATGTAGGGATGAGTAAAGTTATGGTCTTCGAGAGAAGTGAAGTCAGTGAATGTACAGTGAGGCTGGATGAGGAGGAAATGGGAAATGTGAGTGGATTTAGTACTTCGGTAGTGTGATGAGTAAGGATGGAAGTTTAGAGGGTGAAGTGCATGAAAGGGTACAACAGGGAAGAAAGGTTGCTAGTTCCTTGAAAGCAGTGATAAGAAACAGGGCAGTGAGCATGGAAGTGAAAAAGCTACTACATGACAATACTGTGATACCAACTTTAACATATGGACGTGAAGCTTGGACCTTGTTGGAGGGACAGAAGTCAAGAGTGAGAGCAGTGGAAATGAGTTATTTGAGGGGAGCATGTTTTTTTTTTTTTATGTGTCCGACTCTGGGCATAGGCTTTACAGCCTGCTATCAAGGCCCCAGCCGTCCTCCATACACATCTACATGTCACCACTTCGGCGCTTAACACCCACCGTCCATATTGAATACATGCTAGTAGAGTCACATGGAGAGAGAGACTGACAAATGAGGAAGTGAAGGGGCGTTGTAGTGTGAATGTGATAGGAAGCTTTAGGAGAAATACACTGAGGTTGTTTGGACATGTGGAGAGGATGGAGTATGAGAGATTGGCGAGAAGAGTATATGCGAGTGAGGTGGAGGGAGGGAGGAGGAGGGGGAGGCCAAGGATGAGATGGAGGGAAGGAATGGAGAGGTATATGAGGGAGGTGGGTGTGAGCTGGGAGCAGGGGAATGAAATTGCGGGGGACAGTATGACATGGAGGCGATTTGCTTGTGGCCACCTCTTACGGGATTGAGGCGTCTGGCAATAGATAGATAGACCTCTAGGTTCGGATTTCATGTCAGTATGATGAATTTAAAACGAGTTATGGCGAAAAAACGATTTAAAAAAATATTTTTTGGGCCTACAGCCTGGGTCTTGGCTCAGATTGGCCCAAAATTTAATCAGGTGATCAGAACGTCATACCCAATTATCCCTTTAATTTTAGTCAATTCTCGCACCAGTAGTTTTCGCATAAAGTTGTTAACAGACAGACAAATAAATAAACAAACAGACATACCGAGTGAAAACAATACCCGTCCCCTAGTCCCTCCCGGGCGGGGATGGGTAATAACATCAATGACAGAAACAAAGATATCCACCTATTGTTTGGGTGGAGATAAATTATAACACATTCATTTTCTTAACCAATAAACAATCTGTTTCTCTCTTTTACTTATGGCGCCTCACTAATTTTATGGAGGCGCCCATCTGTACAAACTGTCACCTCCAGCTTCGTTCGATAGGGCTAAGGAAGTGACTCATGGCTTTTCAAAGAAGTACTCAGGTGAAAAAAAAAAAGGTTGGGATATGATGATGATGATGGTGATGATGATGATGGTGTGCATATAAGAGTGACTTACCATCACGTCACAGGACCCGTTAGGCTGAAGAAGCTTAGGATGTGAGGATGAGATGATGATGATGATGATAATGATGATGATGATGACTCGTTTCTTGGTCTGAGAGAGGATGATATTAATGACGAAGGTGTGCTTAAACACGTGACTCACGGGCTGGTCAGAGAAGGGATTGTTATGATGATTGTGATGTTGTTGACGATGATGTGGCCACACCAGTGACTTACAGCCAGGTCAGAGAACGACCCGTCAGACTGGAGGAGGCTGAGCAGAGAGTCGAGGCTCTGGTGACTGGAGCTGCTCATGGCGGCCTCCTGCATGCGGCTCATTATAACATCGTAGTCGCCTTGACGGCCATCCTCCCCCGCACCCTGGCCCACACCGTCCCACACCTGTTTTAGGGAAATATTTCTGTTAAAATAATTTGAATTTGTGCCCTATGGACTTGAATACTTGTTGCCAGAAATCCATTACTCTGCTCAATTTCCTTTAGTTAGGAGGGAAAACAGATGTTCATTTTTTGTAAAATGTTGATTATTGTTCATCCTAAGCTATATAGAGGCTTAATGTGCATTTCGTGGCGAATACCATTAAATTTTTCATGTTTTGAAATGTTAATGACGTGATTTGGCTTAATACTTCATCCGAATTTAGATTTGATATGATCGAATAATTGTTTGTTTTTTCTTTTCAAATATTCAAGGCATTTTTTGGATCATTTATGACCTTATCTTATTACTGGTATCTGCATTATCATGCAACATTCGGTGGGAAATTCTTCTCACAAGGTTTGGGTACACAACTACTACAAGAATATGCAAACTTACACAATTCAAATGTTTTCTGCTTCATGAATGCAACATATTTCTAATGCGACGACCATCATGAACGCCATCTTGAATTATGCCAAATGATCAAGGATGACATGAGAGCGCCTCAAAGATTAATCAACACATTCTTAGCTTTCAAACGACACCAAAATAAAAACAATAGAACCATCTTGAAAGTTCATCCCAGTATCTCCTGAACTAAACAGATGAGTGGGAATGTATGCAGGTGGGTGCTAGATGGGTGAAACTAGGTCTTATGGGGTATACATCTGTGATTTACATAGGTCCACATGTGAAATAGGGCTGTGTAGAAAAATAGGTCCCTGAGGACAATCTGTCATAAAACCCTTTTAAAACCATATGGTTCATTAGATAAAAATGGGCACATGACCAAAATATATCAGTGAGAGAAAATAGATTCCTTTGGAAATTCGGTATTTCCCCATGGTGAGAAATCAAGCCCATGATGGAATTTAAGTTCGTCAGAGAAAATTGGCCTTAACAGCAACGCAGGTACACAGATGGAACACAAGTCCTGGGGAAACCCAGGTCCATGCTGGAAAATTGGTCCATGATGGACAATGCAGGACATACATCCATGGGAAAAATAGGTGTATGGAGGAATCTGGTGTTTCCCCCATATAGAGAAAATAGGCTAATGAGGGAAAAGAAATAGATCTCTGGGTATAATAGGTGTAAAGGGAAAAACATATCCATTAATCTGATAAATAAATCCTTCGGAAAAATAGATGTAAAACTGCTCCAAACTGAATAATAGACTTGTGATGGATGGTAGACCAATCGAGAAAAATAAGTCGATGTGAAAAAGAACTCCACGAGAACAACAGCTCAATGCAGAGTGTTCATGAAAGAAAATGATCCACTGTGGTAACAGCCTCAAAACAATATAGATAAATGGAGGAATATGTTTTATGGGGAGAAATCGATCACAGTAGGCACAGGTTCTTGATGGGAAATAGGTGGACGAGGGATTGACACTTATGGGGTATAGCAAGAGACGGGCTTATGCTCTAGTTTACCATTAAGATGAGGAAGTAGAAGCATATCAGATATTCAGTAGGCTTGCTCTTGATTGGAATCATGCTGCTATGTGTGTGTGTGTTCAACTCGATCCCTCCGAAAACATTGTGATGAAAGGCGAGAGTGAGGGTTGAAGGTTACTCTGGGAAACCACAGGTGTTGTGATGAAACTTATGTTTAGATATCAGCAGAGGAAAAAAATATGTATAGCACACATTAAGTAACCGTCTCACACACACACACACACACACAATACACTGACGTTAATATTAATCTATCTAGCTGTCTTTATATTTATA
>JAGKTI010035930.1:0-11163 GCA_018397915.1 Birgus latro | reverse complement strand
CCCTTGCTGAGTAACACAGACTGCTTATAACTCCTTCCATCCCTGTACAGGAGCCATCAACACTGCCTGCTGTCTTGTGTGCTGAAATACTCCTGGCTGTTGCTGCTATCACTCATTCACACAGAGGATATACTGTACTTGCCTGGCTCAAACAAGGCCAAGCATCCTGATCACTGTAATCACATCCTGCCAGCTGCCTGGGTGAATGGAAGAGCACATGTTAGGAGCTGGTTTTATGATGGTTACATATGAACATAAACAATAGTCTTGTCTCACCATTATCTGAATAAGTACAACACTGGAACATATTTACAAGAGGAGTGAAAGATCCGAGAATCAAAATACGCTATGTCACTGTAAGAGAAGATACTGACGATGTGGTTGAGCAGCAGGCCACTTGTGTTGCTAGCTCTGACAGGACACACCTCTCTCTGGCATCATAACCCAGATGGAAGGGTTTAGCCTGACATCACTCCTTGGGATGGGGTGGGCTGTCCCTATGGAAGGATCCCCTTGAAGGTGTGGGAAAATGGTGGAAGGGAAATGCCAAACAGTGGGATGACCTGCAGGAAAGGTGCACCACTGTAGGGCAGCTGAATGCTTCATGGCAGGGCACTCAGATGCCAACACAGGCTTCAAGAGATACAGATCACAGCTGGAACCTTTGGGGATGGGACGACACCCAGCAGGCTCAACAGCCACAGGACGCAGCTGGGCCAGGAAGAGAACACTACACTATGTCCTGGCCAAGGAGCAGATGGGCCGACTAGGACTGGCCAGCAGTTACATTCAGTGACATAAGAAGTGTCCCACTACAGACAAATGATGTGCCCAACTAGGGGTTGTTGATGCTCTGAAGCCTGCTAAGACGAATGCCCCGGGGCAAATCAGAATGTTAGAGGAACAATGGGTGCACCACAGGGAGGAAAACCACACCAAAGGAATGGCACAAAAAACAGTGCTGGCAAGCAAGCCTCCACTGCCAGGCTTGATCCTCAGTGGCATAAGGTCATGAGGAGGGCTGAATATAGCACTAGAAGTTCACACCACTGACCTCTAAAGTATGGAGAGGCTTTCTCCTGGGCACCGCCGTGTAGTGTGTGCCCACCGCCAGGGGCCAAGGGTGGCGCTGATGATGTTTATGCATTACACCCAACGCCCACGCCTTTTGAAATCAGCTGATGAATTCTGAAAATACAGTGCCATGGCCCACTGCTCAGCTTATGTAAGCAACTGCCAAACAGAAACAGCAAGCTGAGAACAGTAATCCAATTGCATTACCATGGTGGAGGCGAAGAGTGTGGGTGTTTCAATATGGTAGCCAAGGTCACACGCTTGCTGCAGAGAGAGCCCCTCCATACCATAGAGCTCAGTGGTTCACACCAAAAGCAACAAGCCTCACAGGATACGCCATACCAATGCCCAAAAAAACAAATGCCAAAGGGGACTGCAGTGTCAAGCATAATTCCCGGTAAGCATAAAAATTGACAAAACAGAAGGAACATCATAAAAATGGATAAAGGGTGGAAAGGAGGCACTGAAAACCAAACAGGAAATGAAGAGCAACACGGCACAAGAATGAAAGCAACCACACAGCAAACCACCCAAAACGTACACAAAAATGAGGCATGCAGAAATCACAGTAGATCCACACAGTGTGGCCCTCCCGTATGCTGTGTAAGTCATACAGGCCAAAAGAAATGAAAACCACAGCCACCACACTGAGTGATCTTCTGTACTGTGCCTGGCTAATGACAACAAAAGGCTGAGCATCGTCAAACACCGAACGCGATACATTTGAAAGCATTGGCTTGCCATGCCAGGGTACCGTGGAGGTCCACAGGATGTACACCTTACTGATGATGCTTCAATAATGTATGTCTTCTCTACAGAGCAAATCATAGCATCCAAGACCAGGAACTGGCTCAGAAAGGTAAATGTGGCTTAAAGAGCACTATAATCCACAGGGTATTGTATGTAAGGGCATTCTGAAAGAGTTGATTTAGAGAAAATGAGGAAGTGAAGGAGTGTGGTGGAGTGGATGTGGATGTGATAGGAAGCATTAGGAGAAACACACTGAGGTAGTTTGGCCACATGGGGAGGATGGAGTACAAGAGACTGACGAAGAGAGTGTATGTGAGTGAGGTGGAGGGGGGAGGAGAGGGAGGAGGAGGCCAAAGAAGTGATGGAAGGATGGAGTGGAGAGGTATATGAGAGTGGGGAATGTGAGTTGGGAGCAGGGCAATGAAATGGCGGGGACAGGGCGACACGGAGGCGATTCATTTGTGGCCACCCCTTACAAGATTAAGGCGTCTGGCAATAGACAGATAGATTTAGAGTCAAAACAACCCTGGCTTCCCAAATTATCAATATTCATATGCTTCTCTGTGGGGCAACATAGGACTGGATAATGAATGAATCAAGATGAAGAGTTGACAATTTTATACTTATAATCCTTCTGCTACAACTTGGTCTAAAACTGCCATCTCTCCCTCTTGAATGTCAAGCTGTAGCAAGATCTTAACACTAGAATATGATGCTGGTCATGAAGCAGGGCCATGGCAAGGATGTATCACTGTGGCATTGTCTTCTTGTGCCACTGAGCTTTGTGATATTGGCTACAGGAGAAAATTCTGGCCCAACACCAGGTGAAAAAACCATACAGTACTTCCACCACTGTTTCCTTCATGAGATGGAGTGGTACTTGATGCAGGTGGAGACAGAGTTTGAAGACCTGCCCATCCTCAGTACGCCAGGGCACCCAGGGGAGTGACTTCAGGTGCTGCATGACTGGGTGCTGGTGGTGCGCCTTCTACCCAACAATACATACCACACCCTCGTTTTACGACTGAGATGTATTTTTGAAAGCCAATAACATAAGGAATTCAGCACTGTAGCAATCGTATATGTGAGAAGGTGATTGTGCAGTGGGAAATCAGGCGACACAGCGATCATATAGGGCTTAAAAAAAAAAAAAAAAACTCATTGGTCGTATAAACCAAAGGCCATATAAAATGGATGTACTGGTAGTGTTCAGCCTCTTGACAAGGGGATGATCTGCTCCATCAAGGCACATTACACAAACACCTGATGGCACGGATGTTCTCAGGTTTGGATGATGACATGCCTGGAATTCTGTAGTACTGGAGAAAGTTGTGAAGGAAATGTTTTAGGACATGAAGCTTCTGTCCATGAACACCCCCTGGAAATCACTGTGACTGGAGTGTAAGGAAATTTCGTGACTACTTTTAGTGAGCAGCTGAATGAAATGGTCTGGGGGCAAATGCACCAAGCACTCACTGACTTGGACACTCCTGCCTTTGGACGAAGCCATGCTTGGAATCCTGGAGTACTACTGAAGGAGGTTCACCATCACTGGCTGCCTTCCTCTGTTGGCCAGGAAACGCTTAAGGACATGAAGCTTCTGTTCATGAATGACTTAGGAAGTCAATGTGGCAGATTGTGTGCTGGACTTTCTGGCTTTAGGCTGCATCCACACCATGTACTCACTATTGCAGGTGGTTGTGGGTGAGAGATTTACTTCACTGCAGCTGGTAGAAGTTCTTGCCTGCACCCACCCATGTCTTATGGGGCCACTTGTATAGGTTACAATAATGCAACACCCTCCCACACCAGCAAGCATGTATGTGGGTGCTGCCTTACTCTAAAGAGGCAGGCAGCCAAAGTGGCCTGGCAATTTTGTCACTAGTGCAGCAAGTGGGTGGTGATGGCTTCAGGAGATGGAGGTGATGGTGTTACTGTACGGCCATAAAACAGAGTTGACTGAAGATGACCTCTGCTAAATTATATGGTCGGACGACAGAGGAATGGAAGAAAGGAAGGGGGCAGCTGCAACCAAGTCAGAAGTACATGGCTCTTCAGTGGCTGGGAGAGTTTTTTGTACCATTAAGAAAGGCAAGGACCAAGCGTACAAAATGGACCCTGCTGTGGTTTGTGCACTCAGGGTAATCTGTGCACTGGCTGGTGCTGCTCCTCCCTCCAAGACCATCTTTGAAGACATGAAAAGGAAATATGACAGTTGCCAATCACCATGTTCTTTGGGGGAACCAGATCCGTCCAGTGAAGCTCCTGCTGCTCCTAGTGCTTCCCCATTCCAGCTGGAACATAAGCTGTTTGTGCATCTGATGCCCCTCAAGTCAGCCCCACACTTCTCCTCTACCAGCTGTTCCTGTGAGCAGAGACGATGCTGACCCATCCATTGGAGGCAATGGAGACAATGTAGAAGAGTCACTGCACCTGTAGGCTGTAGTGAAGTACTGTCCACTGCACAGGAACATGAATTCACTGCACAGGACAGCCCTTCAGTGGCAAATGCTTGCCTGTGGCTGTCAGGCCAGCTCAGCCAGGCAGCGTGGGGTTACTCTACTCCACTACACATCACCATACACTCGACCCTCGATTTCCCAGACTAAAAGGGGGGAACCACAAAAGTCCGGGAATCGCAAAAGTCTGGGGGTCACGGCCCATTCCTGTATGTTTACCACAGTCGGTCTGGCAATTGCCAACACTGAGTACCCGCCCCGGATTTTTACCACACTTTGTCCAGGACTCAGCATTACATGTACCAACATAAGTTACATACCAAACATGGTTTAATATAATAACAACATAATGACTACATAAAAGGAAAAATAAAAACAGTCTTTTTTTACACCATACTCCTCACACACCATAGTGACCATCTTCCCAGCCTCAAGTTTCCTTATTAACTCAAGTTTTGGGGACAAGTGAGAGGTGCACAGGCTTCCATGTGTGCTTGGTCACTTTCCTAGGGGTTGGTGGTGCCATCCTGGAGCTATAAACTGCTCAGACAATGCTCAAATGTAAGGTCACAGCGCGGTCGCATTACAGCACGAGACAACAGTAAACAAATATGTCTGGTGTGCATGCAGCCACCTAGCGGATGGCCCGGACACTGACCGGGGAACGGAATGGATCACTGCGCGCGGGTAGTTTGAAACATAAGTTTCAATATTTTGTCCAGGAAATCCGAATTCCGGGAAATAGGGGTCTGTCAAATCAAGGGTTGAGTGTACTTCAACTTGTGTCACTGGTAATGACACCGTTGTCGTTATCATCAATGCAGCCTCCATTGCCTGCCAGGCATATCATGTAGCCCAACATTTTGGGACACAGATGTGAGTACAATGCATGTAGTACTCTGTTGTAGTCAACCAACTATTTTCCTGCCATATATGACTGAAGACTGTCACCAATATACTGTACCTGTGTTTCAAAACCATCTGAAATACACTGTAAGCAAATATTGTAGATTATAATGTCTGATGGTGTATGGGGGCACTCCAAAGGGCTGACTGGCAAACACAGGGACCAGCTTGGGGGGGGGGGAGAGTATTCAAGGATTCTGTACATTGTAAATTCATCGCTCATCACTCATTTTTGAAGGCTCCAACATGNAAGCAAATACTGTAGATTATAATGTCTGATGGTGTATGGGGGCACTCCAAAGGGCTGACTGGCAAACACAGGGACCAGCTTGGGGGGGGGGGGAAGTATTCAAGGATTCTGTACATTGTAAATTCTGCAGTGTAATACCCACAAGTGCTAAAGGACTACTGTACAGCTGTTATGCTACTGACACTGGACCTGTTCAACTCAAGGATGTCATCTATGGTTTATCCTTCCTACCACCATAATTTTATTCAGCCTAGGCAACCACTTGTGCAGCTGTTGTAAAGTAACCTTGGTCTGTCTAGCCAAGCAGACCCATCAACCACAGGCAAGCCACTGCCCCTGTTGGACTGTCCTGTGCAGTAAGCCAATGCTCCCTTGCAGTGGACAGCACCTCACCACAGCGAGGTGTGGGGAAGAGTGGGGAAGTTTGGCTACTGGGTGGATGCCACATATAGGTCTCCATCTGGGTAACAGGGCACTGCAGTAGGCTCCACAGCACACCATTAGTTTGCTGGTTATATGGTTACCACCCAGTGTTGTAAATGGTTAACTGGGTGACAGGACACCATTAGGCTTCTCACTCAGTGCAGAAACACCTGAAGGGGAAAGAGGAAATATTACAAGTGACAGGATGGATGAGGGAAATAAGAAAAGAGGAGGGGAGACACAGAGAAAGAATGATAATGAGGAAGGAAGAAGCAGGAAGAACTACATCAAGTGAGTGGATGATAGTCACAGGATAAAATTGTGAGGAGGCAGTAAGATAAAACAAGAAAATGTCAAACTAGTGAAAGGGTAGAAATTCACTGAGCTCTTGGTACTTATTCAACTTCCTTTCCTCTCATGATTTGAATACTTACCCCCCTTGGCATTCATCGTGTACCATGCCTGAAAAAATAATAAAATGAATAAGTTAGTCCCTTCTTTAGGCTGGGCAAATATTTATCACTACCATCATTACTTCATCATCATCACTATCATCACCATCATCACTATCATCATCATCATCACTATCATCATCATCACTGTGCACATCATCATCATTGTGCAGTGTTACAGAAATAGGCTGCTTCACCATCAGTTACATCAGCATGCCTCACTTTCCTCACTATCCCTCATGAGAAGGAAGAACTCCAGTAATCACTCTAATATCCGAACGCCCAATATTCGGACACCCCAATGTCCAGACATTGTGGGCTGGGTGTCCCCCCCCCCCAAAAAAAAACGTAAGTATGAATTTGGCAGGCAGCGCCGAACAGCTGTGTTTGTGCAGGCTTCTCTCCCTCCCCAGGCTTCCCTTCCCCTCCCCCCAAGGTCTCTCTCAACTGCCATGATGAGTGAACAGGTGTTGGAACGGTTGGCGGAAGTGTTCGTTTCTGTTTAAACAATCATACTTCGCAGTGCTAAGGATTAAGTGCAGTTCAACACTGGATTACTGTACATGCTTTAAGAGCATTTTCACCAATGTCAGAGCCTTAGAGGTGGGGGTAATATTCGTAAAAACCTACACAGACATGTAAGTACACAGTTAACTGCCAAATCTTTTCCATAATCATTTCTAAACCCTCATTTTCTAGTTACATTTTATTTACTTCATGCCTTGTGTCCCTGTGAAAAAGGTGATTTTCATAGTGATTTTCATGTCTGTTACCTACGTTCACTGAGCTGTCAGCTGGTGAACATATTTGCCCAACTCACCTCTAAATCATAATTTTCTGGTTAAATTTCATTTATTTCATGCTTTGTGCCCATTACTGATGTGAATAGGGTCTTAAATAGGTGCTATGCATGTCCGGTAGGGAGGCATGTAGGTGGTTTTCCGAGTTAGGTTTGGCTAGGGTCCATAAGTACCGGTGCGGGAGCTTCAGGACCAATATCCGGCTTTGGCTCTATTATATCGGATATTGGAGGGATTACTACCACCAAAACCACCTCCACCACAACCACCATCATCATAACCACCACCACCACCACCATAACCATCACCATCATCACCACCACCATAACCATCACCATCATCACCACCACCACCACTCAATCCTCATCATCACCATCACCACCATCCTTACTCTCCTCATCATGATCTTTTTCTTTAATTAGCCACTGAATTATGTAGCCTATTTTTCCTGCTTCACTACTGCTCTATCCCCAGTGTAACTATCTATCTACCTATTGCCAGATGCCTCAATCCTGCAAGGGGTGGCCACAAACAAATCACTTCCATGCCACCCTGTCCCCTGCCATTTCACTGCCCTGCTCCCAGCTCACATCCTCCTCTCTCATATACCTCTCCACTCCATCCCTCCATCTCATCCTTGGCCTCCCCCTCCCTCTCCCCCTCCACTCACTCACATACACTCTCCTCATCAGTCTCTCACTCTCCATCCTCTCCACACGGCCAAACTATGCTAAGGAAAGGCTACAGTATATATATTCTCACCTGACACTGATTAACAACCCCTGCCAGCTCAGGTGATGGCCAAATGTAGTCAAATTGAAGGGTGTTTTTTTTTTTTTACTAGTAACCAAGAAGACTCATTCCAAAGTCACTTAGGCTCACTGGTTTTGGGACTAATAGCAACAAACTCTCATCCCTTTTTCTGTCCAACTCTCTAATGCAAGAGTTAACCGTTACTCCCTGTCCTTCATTTATGCAACAGGTCAACTCTGGAACTGTCCCCCTCTGTCTGTATTTCCTACTTCCTATGATCTCCAGTCTTTCAAACGCAGTGTGTCCAGGCATCTCAAAATGATTGGATCTTGAATATGGCTCTCTCTTGTATTGTTTTTGTTTTTTTCTTGGAAGGAACAGTTTGTGGGATCGTGGCCTTTGGTTCCTTCTTCCTTGCATAAAAAAAATAAATAAATAAATACAAAAATAACCTAGTAGACTCATTAATGCTTAACTATCTATCTATCTATAGCCCGATGCCCTAATCCCATAAGGGGTGGCCACAGACAAAACGCCTCCAAGTCGCTGTCACCCACCACTTGACTGCCCTCCCCCCAACTCACTCCCCCCTCCCTCATATACCTCTCAACTCATCCCTCCACCTCATCCTCAGTCTCCCCCTTCCTCTCCCTCTCCCTCTCCCTCCCTCCACTTCACCTACATACACCCTCTTAGGCATGGAACAACAACAACAACTTAACGTTTAAGTTGTGAAGGTGGGCCAGATGAAAGCAAGCTGAGTACACCAAGAAAGTGTCACTGCAATATCACCAAGACCCACAAGCATTGGGTCAGTTCCGTCGCATGGGAGGCGAAAAAAATAGACAGTAAACTCTCTGTCCATCACTGAAATATCCGGCTCTATTAATGCAGTATCTGGTGAAATTATGCCATCCACCACCAAAACAGGACAGAACTGGCGGTTCTATGCAATATCTGGACTCGAGGTATATCAACTGGCTTGTAAACAGCAACCAACCGGTGCTGCATTACTATACTGTATCATTACTTTATTGTGTTTTATGCTTAATTTTCATCTTTGACTCAAGGGAAAGTTGTTACAATAGAAAGCTGAGACAGCGCAGTACTGAATATTGGGCCAATGGGGGTGCTATGCAATATCTGCTGCTTTGCAATATTCGGCATAGGGTTTGACTGAATCCTATCTATCTATTGCCAGACGCCTTAATCCCATAAGAGATGGCCACAAACAAATCACCTCCATGTCGCCCTGTCCCCCGCCATTCCACTGCCCTGCTCCCAGATCACACCCTCCTCTCTCATATACCTCTCCACTCCATCCCTCCATCTCATCCTTGGCCTCCCCCTCCCTCTCCCCCCCACTCACATACATAATTCTGGCTGAATTACACCAGATACCTGAGAGTTTCATGTATGCATAATAGAAGCCAGCAGCATACAATCAAGCCACCCAGTCCTGCAGGTGTGTCAGTGGGCCAGTTGTGTTGGGTGAGGCCATTCTTACCTGCATACGGCCAAGCCAGGCGTTCATCCTCTCGTCCCTGACCACCAATGGGCCAAACACCTGCCTGGCATGCTTCCACCGATCAAACAGCAAGATGGACGCCACGTGACTTAGAACATCATTCTCCTCCTTCCCGTTCTTCCCCTCGCCGCCCATCACCGCCAGCCACTGCCAGCAGGTGTTGCACTGGTCTGGCACAAACTCCAACCCACTGTGCACACACCTGTCATGGCGCACACAGTACTGGTGCACATCAGTGGACGGAAAAATTTCACTGCACCCAGCAGCCTGGCATGGCTTCTTGGGCCCAGTGACCTGTGCAAAAGAGATAATATTAATAACAGTGGTGGTAGTAGTAGTAGTAGTACTAGTAATAATAATAATAAAAATTAATAATCATCACCATCATCATCCGGACCTCCTTTCCCACCCTAGGGCAGAGTGAGGAGTAGCAACAACCAGACAGCCCAAGTTTGCCCAATCCAATGGGCCACACTTCCATTCACTCACCGTTCAAGCCCCCAGAATCCTAGCTCTATCGGATATGCCAAAAACATTCACCACGTTCTGTAGCTTCACATAATGTGTATCAGAGTCAATTCGGACGCAGTCACGTTAAAATATATATACAGTATAAGGTAACCAAACTTCGCCCCGGTAAACATCACACTGTCATTCCCTCAGCATTCAAGTCCCTGGAATCCTGAATGGGGTCAAAGCCCAACACACCTTCTCTATCGGCTCGCTGCCCATCAGAGCCGTGACCACATCGAGTTCTGCAGGGCAGCCAGGGTTGGCAGGGTAAGACTTGCTGTCCAAGGAGCTGTGGCTGACAGGGTAGGACCGGGTGTCCATGGAGAGGTGGCTGGCAGGGTAGGCGTGCTGACCAGAAGTGGAGTCACTGCTGGCACGGCAGGGCTGGCCATCCATTGGGTGGTGGCTGGCAGGGTACAACTGGCCATTTGTCAAGGTCTGGTTGGCAGGGTACGGGAGGTTGTCAGTGGGGGAGTTGTGGCTGGCAGGGTAGGACAGGCCGTTACCGTGTGTGGCAGGGTAGGACAGACCATTACTGTGTGTGGAAGTGTAGGAGAGGCCATTACTGTGTGTGGCAGGGTAGGAGCGGTCGCCAGTCAGGTCTGGAGAACGGCTGTACTTCACCACCATCTGCAACACAAAACAGCTCCACAGAGTAACCTTCTCTCTGATGACGTCACTTCTGTCTAATTCCTGTTACTTTCAGAGGCTCTTCCTCAGCACAGAGTGATTGACTGACCAGGATAAGTTGCGTACAGCCTAAATAAACAACTGGGTAAAAACTGCAGAGTGAAGGAGCGTTGTGGTGTGGATGTGGATGTGATAGGAAGCGTTAAGAGAAGAACATGGAGGTGGTTTGGCCATGTGCAGAGGATGGAATGTGAGAGACTGACAAGGAGAGTGTATGTGAGTGAGGTGGAGGGAGGGAGAGGGAGGGGGAGGCAAAGGATGAGATGGAGGGATGGAGTGGAGAGGTATATGAGAGAGGGGGGTGTGAGCTGGGAGCAGGGCAGTGAAATGACAGGGGACAGGGTGACATGGAGGCGATTTGTTTGAGGCCACCCCTTACGGGATTAAGGCATCTGGCAATAGATAGATAGACTGCTCTTCACAACCTGAACAAAACCAATGCACAAACTAATCACGTCACTGAGTAGGGTCACAGCACTGACTGACTTTTTTTTTTTTTTATGCAAGGAAGAAGGAACCAAAGGCCAGGGCCCACATACTGTTCCTTCCAAGAAAAAGTAAAAAC